>JAODOY010023331.1:0-24165 GCA_025399855.1 Forbesichthys papilliferus
ATATCTACAAATATAAATGTATTATCTCAAATGTATAATTATTATAATATTATAATTATTATCATCAATACGCATGCATGTGATTCCTGATATCTTTACTTTCAATGAGTTTAATCATAAAATGGACGATGATACAGTGGAACAAACAGTGTTTGAGAGAGCAAACACTGTGCAAACAGAACCCTTGTAGTTTTCTCAGTTTCCTCTGTCACCTTCAACAGAGCCATTTCACTTCCACACAGCACAATGACTGACACACCGCTATCTCCGTCCGTCTGTCTGTCTGTACCGCAAGAAGGATGGGATGGTGTGTGGAGGAAGCTTGTAATACTAGATACTAGAGAGGAAGGGCGGGAGGACAGTGAAGGACAATGTAAGCTAACGTGGCTAACGTGGCTAACAAGGAAACAAGATAACTGGGTCAGTGGAAGGAAGTATAAGTAGCAGGGGAAAGCAAATGGTGGACAAGGTGGTGGAAGAGATGGAAGGATGACAGGAGAGAGTGGGGGGAGCGAGAGAGAGAGAGGGCTCCTGGGAGCTGCCTTGTTCTGGCAGGCTAATTGTAGCTCTGTGTGGCAGCAGCCTCAGCGGTGTCACTCCTATGAAGAGGCCATTTGCTGCGTTTTGCAAGGCTGTGTTCAGAATCCTGATTGCTGCTGAAACGCTCTATAGAGGTCCCCGGGCACAGGGTCACCTGTTGTTATAAGGGTCCCGCTCCCCTGCCCCGGGGGCATATAAGCTGCAAACCATGCCAATTGGTAGGACTGCCCCCAATTCTATCTATCTGTCTACAATAAACGTTCTGTGAATATGAATGAAGGGGTGTTATAAATTGCAGACATTATTTGTGCATTCTAATGTGATATTAGTGTCTACAGGCTGTGTTAATAGTACAGGATCTTGCTTTCTGCCTTAGAAGTGCTACTAAAGCACACAGCTGTGAGAATTCTGTGAATTATTTATCAAAAATTAAATCTGTTAGTTATGAAAATATTGAAAAGTGTGATTTCTAAATTGTAAGACACATGAACGCACAACGTTTTTTGTACTGCTGTTTAAGCTAATTTTAGACTTTCATGGGCAACTTAATCACCTAATTTTAGATGCCTAAAGAAGATGCCATTGAAAGACAAATAATAATAAATAATTAGCTTTTAGCTAACTAATAGCGAGTCACATAAACATGTGTTGTCAAGTCAATTTTGCCTACAATTTCTTAAACCAAACGTGTTTGTTACTGTAAAACCTATACATTAAGTAATTATTTAAAACCTTTCAAAGTGGTACTATATGATTTTCTGTCACTGTTAAACTAGATCACCAGCATCTCAGGCTAAAGCAAATGTTTTGTGGGCCACACACACATGCAGTAGTGTGGCCAGCCGGCTATAAACAAAGAACAGGGAGGCTCGGATTACACAGAGGCGTGCCAATCTCTGCTTAAAATGAAATTGCACAACTATATATTTACATATAGCTGTTTACTGTGAAATTAATGTTTAAAATAGTGTGTAATTGTGTCCTGTAAGTGTACTTTTGCTCCCAATGGCTCACGTTTTACATTGTATATTCTTCGAGTAATATAGCATTGCATAGCATCTCCACTAACACGTCTCCTGCTGATTTAAAAAACACTTTGGCTTAGTGGTTTTACATTGTGCCCCGCTGAGCTGAGGGAATCTGGCAATAGGTGCTCTGTAGGAGACTCAGGTGCTCTCAGCACGTCAGTCAGACATCATTAGTCTTTCGCCATCAATCTCTCCTTGTTGAGGCTCACACACCACATTCATCTGGGGACTGGCATTCATTGAGCTGGGACCTGCCTTCAAATGCATTGATTTTTTACATGCTGCCTCCAGGCATACAGATAAGACTTGATTTTCTTTTTACAATAGTGGAATATTCACGAGGGATCTTGAGTTATCGTGTCAATAGTTTCTGCATTATTACTTTTGCATGAAGCTGGGTAAACTTTCAAGTGCCTGTTCAATTCTAAATAGAAATATGAACCCTACTGAATGGCTGCTGACATCGCTAAGGCTTGTGTTGTAGTTACAGGTTATCTGGTGATAAAGCGTTCATAGCTTTTTCTTACGTTTCACTGCAATGTGTTCAACTGTTTTTTGTCTGTTATGAAGTCTTCAAGAAAGACACCCTGCAACCCTTCAACATTTAAGGTATGCTTTCTTGACTAGACTCGAAATTTGATACAGGAGATACATTTTGTGTAGGATGTGAAGACAATGGGCAGCTACAGATATACAACCTTTACACAAACTATATTTCTCGTCACACAGAGATTGTGCTACCTAGCAACCATATACGGTCTATGTTGTGATTCATGTGGGAAGCACATACAGGATATTGTAGTTATCTACCCTCCACTTTGACATGAAGAGGTATTCTAGTTTGCATTTTGAGTGTACTATAGACAAGCTTGTAAATCTAATTATGAACACTTATCTCTTTATCTATATACCTTCTGGTTAGTACTATAATTACCATAATGTAATTTTGGGAATAAATCCAGAGACTGAGAATGATTTCTTAAAGGATCACGCCTCCATTTGTCTGGATAGTTATTGTGTTTGTAACCAGCATTGAAACATGTTTGAGAGCTGAGATGCTCTCCCCATATTCATGTGTCCTTTCATGCATAGTTGTTTGAGAAGTATTAACGGTGAGCTGGGGCTCCACAGTCTGATTTCTATGGACAGCAACCACAGAGTGGCGGAGTATGCCTTAATCTC
Organism: Forbesichthys papilliferus; assembly: GCA_025399855.1. Lineage (NCBI taxonomy): Eukaryota > Metazoa > Chordata > Actinopteri > Percopsiformes > Amblyopsidae > Forbesichthys > Forbesichthys papilliferus. Next base: position 2,751 of record JAODOY010023331.1, read on the forward strand.
ACAGTGGTCATTTCCCCAACCGCTGCAGAAGGACAAGTACAACCTGCCCGCCTGTGATGCTCTATCTAAGATCCTACCAGATTACCTCGTCAGCAGCACCCGGGCTGAGCAGGGACAGGATGCAAACACTGAGGAGGCCCAGAGCAACATGCCTGGGTCCCCATCAAACCCACAGCAACCGTACCATCAGCCGCATAGACGGTGAGGTTATCCCACAAATGACACTTCGCCGATTAGATACGGCTATTGTATCTGAGAGATTGTACTGTATATTGTCAAATGAGTGTGTGGTGTTTATTTTGTGTTTTTTATATTAGACCTCCTCTCCCTAACTTTGAAGGTGATCCCCACATGGCAGACATCGCTGACCTTCAAACAAAGGTGAGTTAAAAATGAATAAAACACTGAGTTTAAAGAGTCAGTGAGCCTTATACACTTATAACCCGTATTCAATAATTCGTATTTCAGTACATTGCATTTGACAGTAAACTGCATTTTATTTAGTCAATGTTTACACTGATTACAGTGATTATACTGTAAGTTAATGAAGCCCCTTCTCCAAATGACAATGGAACCACATTGATTAAGACATACTGTAAATCTCTGTACCAACCCTGATTCTATAGATTCTATATACTCTGGCAACAGAGGAACATTGCCATGGAACAGCCCAGTGGGATGGGACTCCATGCTGAAGTGTTAGTTATTATGTCCCACGTGATGCCAGAGAACACAGAATGCCCAACACACTCTTCAATCAGCACACAAAGCGGCATCCTTTAGAATCGATTAACATTTCAGACTGATTACGCTCAGACTGTGTTGATGAGGCTTGTGTTAATGCGAGAGGTGTGGGGACATTCTACGTGCACACCTTGACATTTTTCCTGGTCATTGTGATGATCTGGGTGTTTCTAATTACACTCATCTCCTGTTTGCATTTAAATAGTGTGGTATGGGATGTAATTGTCAAGAGCAGGGCATGTATTTATTCATAAACACAAAGGTGTCACCTGTTTAGGTGAAGTATGGCAAGTCATTGAACAGAAGGACAATTACTGCCATAACATATAAGAATGCACACTTTTTATATACTGTACCTCAGACAGAAAATACTGCACATAACGGATTAAGAAGAATGAGTTCCCAACGCATATAAAAGCATGCATGCATTGATATACTGTAAATAACAAGCACGTACGCTTGCACAGATTCCGCGTGAGCCCCACTGCCTTCCTATCCTATGCAGCAGCTACCATCTGTTTGTGATATAATTGTCGTAGAGCGACATATGGCAGCAAGGCCTCTGTACAGTCTTCAAAGCAGAGGGAGAAAGAAGGGTGCATCACCCCCAAATTGCTACTGTAGCTGAAAGCAGAGTCCCCCCAACCCACCCCCTCCGTCATGCTGCCCCGTAACCCCCCGCACCCCCCACCCCCCAGCCGGCCCCTGTCTCCATGCTCATCTGCAGTCGTGATGATTGTCACCTCGTGCCTGCCCTTTCAATTAGATGCTCAATTTCACCCATGGGTCCCAGGGGGGGCCACACTCACAACCATCCTAGATTGGAATCTCCAAAGCCCCGGTTGGTACGCCTGCACGTCCCCTTGTAGGCATGGTGACCCCTGCTGGTAGAGAGGCTCATGTGATGGAGACAGGAACAATGCAGCACACAGCAAGCACATGCCTCACACAGGGAAATGCCATTATAGAAAAACACTGTTCACAATTGGACAGGCTCTCTAATTGCTTTCCAGCAGACGCTAATGCTAGTGCAAAAATGTCAATATGATAATTACATAAATGTGTTTTTGGACAGATTGTTCAGGGTTAGCGTCTTTAATCATAAAAACAATTTAAATTCCTTTTTTTGTGTGAAAGTGCTGTTTTGTTTACCAGCGGATTTGGTCTGTATTTGCAAAAGGGCTACAATAAGAGCACGCTCCATGCATGCAGCAGTTGGGTTTAGTCGTGCAATTGCTGCCGTGACAAAAGGTGTTATTGTCTCTTTGGATTTGAAAAGGTGGATTAATAACTACCCTGTACCCCAAGCAAAGACAAACGGCTAGATGAATGTCACGGCAGTATGGCATAAATCCCCTTTTTGTGGCGCTGACACATCTCGAAAGCCGTCCTTCATTGTATATGCTGAAGAAGAAAATAGATCACTATTTGCTCAGACATTAAGCCCCATGTCACACGTGCTAAAATGTATTTTCTTTTAATCCTGCCGGTGCAGGAAGACTGCACTGTCCCAAGAGAAACACAGCCTCTGGTAAACTTGGTTAGCAGATGTGGTTGAGGGGACATCTAGTGGTGAGGTCTATTACTACCACAAACCTGGGGACGTAGTTCCTCCACGCTGTAGACTTATTACAATATTTGTATTTATATATTTATATCTATGTTATTCATTTGAACAAAACTGAATGTCACATTAGTTTGTCTATAAAAGTTGTTTCTAAAAGTAAAACTAGAAATGTACACAAGGCCATATATAAAAAGATTATTTTCTCTCTCGTGCTCCCTCAACTTTAACCACCGTGTTGGTAAGCATAAATGAACAACTATGAAAAAGATGTGCCCCTGTACCAACAGGAAGCAGACAACTACCGCGCTGCCATGCATAAGATGGCCGACGACATTATTGCTCTTAGGACACAGGTGATGACTCTGGGGGCAGAAAACAGCCAACTACGTAGTGATCTGTCTCTGCACCAGGACCTTGGCCGAGATCTGCTGGATGATACTGACATTGACGTCATGACCAAGGCTGAGGTCGCTGACCGGATAGGTTAGTGACAGTTTTTGTTTTTACATAACACTCTTTATTAACACCCCTCTTTTGGAAAAACACCAGCCAGATGAGGTGTTAGAGCTGCTTAGTCATGGTGTGGATTTATTCTCAGTTCATCGGCAGAGAAAATAGCAAACAGGTAGTGAGGTGGCTCTGTGCGCTGGAGCTAATCCTTGTGGATGCCTGTTCCCTGGCAGTCTGTGCCACACTGTGATAAGGCCAGCTCATTTAGTCCAGACCCTGATATGTGGGCAGTGCAACCCTTATCTCCTGAAGGACAGTTTGTGACCTTCACTAAAAAGACTATCCCAAAACTCTCTGTCGGCATAAAAGCAAATAAAACCCATTAATAGTTTGTACATGGATATTCAGATTGAAGACTCAATTTCAGAGTGGTCAATTTCATTAACGTTAAAAGTTGAAAAATTGAACTGTTAATTGTATACTTTATACTTGTATCCAGCAGTCCCTATAAAATACCCCTCACACCCAATGTAGAATTAGATAAGTAGACTCTTTAAAAAAAAAGCACAAATATGAATGTGTCATTCAAATATAAAATTTGCTGTCTCTTTCTGCTCTGAAATAGCTGATCTGAAATTCAAGCTGGCCGGCGAGACTACCAAGGCTACCTCATACCGGGACAAGATCCAACAGCTCCAGAACGAGCTGATCAAGGTCAGAAGACAAGCCAGCACACATGACATTGACACATCATATTAATACATATTCAATATTAATTATATTATATTAAGCTCATGTAGTTGTGTGTGTGTGTGTGTGTGCGCGTGTGCGTGTGTGTGTGTCTGTGTGTGGTGTGCAGAAGAATGACAGTGAAAAAGAGTTGCTAAACCTTCAGAAATACCACCAGGAGGATCTTCAGCGTTGCCAACGGTGTGTTGCTAAGGTGACAAGTTTGGAGGCCACAGTGAAACAGCAGGAGAAGGTGAACGTCCAATGACACTCTTGTATCATCTGGACATCCTACTTGGTTCAACCAGAGTTCAACCAGGACGTAATCCTGGCATGCAGAATGACTGATAACACATTTACAGCCGCAGAAAAAAATAGCAGTTTCTTACTAGTTTTACATTTTTATATTTTACTTACATATAATATATATGTATATTTAGATTTGTATTAATACAATGTTTATTTTTGTTATATTCTTTACATTTACAATATATTTGTATTATACTTTATTTAAAGAATGTTCAGTGGTCTCTTATTTTTTGCTTTTGGCTGTATATTAACTGTTGGATCCATCTTGTCAGGTGATTGAAAAGATGGAGAGTGTCTTAAATAACAAGCTGACTGTGTTTAACAAACAGAAGCCAGAAAAAAAACAGAAAAGGCAGACAGGTAAGCAGGCTCAGTACGTTGAGGGTACAACAGAGGCCTAGATGTCAAGGTTCATGCCTCAATATGTGTCTAAAATGACCTCTGGAGGTACGTGACCCTCCCACGCCCGAGGGCTGTGTGGCTTCCACCCCTCTCTGCTTGTCCCCATACAGAGCCTCCATAGGCACTGGGGTGTGGTTGTCTAGGGGTCGCAATTGAGTAACTACAATTTTGGCATGTTCTTTTACTGCGCTGCATTGTAGGTGCGACCGACGGCATGAAGGAGGCGATGGAGTCAGCTCTGGCAGCGGAGAACGCTCGCCTCAGAGGAGAGCTGCAGAGAATGCACCAGCAGCCTGCACCGATTGTCATCCAGCAGGTGGCACAGGTATTAGCTTATTAGCGTATTAGCACATGAAATGTTTATTAAGCGCGGGAATCACCACGATACGATATTATCACGATACTTATGCCACGATATGATCCCCATATTCTGCCACGATATACGATATTATCACGATACTTATGCCACGATATATTATCCCCATACTTCTGCCACGATATACGATAGTATCACGATACTTACGCCACAATACGATATTATTGCGATTAAAAAAATATTGCGATATTCTGCAATATTTAGCAATCCTTTTTCCAACTTCAAATTATGTCCCCAAAGGACATTTTTGTAGTGCTGCAAAATTGTAGTGCTGCAAAATGTGATTGTCAAGCCGACAAACTGACAAGAACATGTCATAAATATTAGTTAAACTCTCATGTGCAATTCATATAATTATAATATAGAATGTAAAAAATAAAATAAAAATATATATTGTGATATATTGTGATATCTATATTTCCCACTGTAGTTGTATCAGTACACTGACACCACTACAATGGGAAATACTATGCAGTCTATCGACTATCGATTTTTTTCCCCACCCTTAATGTTTATCACACAACCGTCATTCATCTATATCTCACCTCATAGCCACAAGAAAGATGCCCAGAAATGGAGAGACTTACATTGCTGAGCAAACTGGAGACAGCTGAGTTGAGAATAAAAACAGTTGAAACCCAGGTAAATAAGCAAGTGCTTTTTTTTTGGATGCAAACAACAAACAATAAAAAACTGTTCTTTTTCAGTTGTATGTGTGTATTTATTACAGCTTGAAGAAAACTCAAAATTATGGGGGAAGCAGAAACAGGACATGCTGACCAAATTGAGCGAGCACAGACATGGCTTGGCTTGAAACACTATACGTGTGATCTCTAGTCATAAGTCAGAGCCTTCTGCCTGTGTTATTCTCCGCAAGGACAAAGAAGATGCACTGCACTTCATGTATAATGCATTCCTATTTGCATCACTAGAAAAAGCTATTGAACATTGTTTTTGAAAATACAAACAAGCTACATGGCAACATTACACAATTTATTTTATCATGTCTGCAGTTATTGAGGTTGTTGGGGAAATTTTGAATTAATTACCAAGTATTCCTATTATTCCATGTTATGTTTTTAGTTTAAATGCCACATTCATAGTACCTGTGTCTTATTGTATTAATTGCTATAGTGTTTTGATTATATTAAAGATAGCTTTAGCTTGGTGAACTCCAAAATAAACCAAAGGGCCACTTCTGACCCTTTCATGTCACCCCGGCATGTGAATAGAGTTCCACAGGGGCAGGTGCACAAAACACATAACAAATATTAAAGTGCAGACATTCTGACTAGGTTGTAACAAGTTTCTTTATGGACCAACTGGTTGTTCATACAAAGGAGTCAGAGGCAGAGGTGCAATTCCCTATTATTATTAGGACAGGCCTAGGGGGCAAGCATGGAGGTTGGGGTCAGCGACTCTAGGCTAAGGCACACTTGAAGAAAGGCATCTGATTAAGAAATTACACAGCAAGCCTGATGCAGTGCAATTACAAACAGTTACATTACTCCCAAACAGCTATTAGGCACTGCAAACACAGGTGTAAAGTATACTTCACCCCAGCTGCAACCACCGGACAATGTCATTTAAGAATGAAATATATAAAAGCTTCTGCTTTATTAAAGTTACATTAAAACCACAAAAATAAACTTATCCAAATGGCTCAGCGCATTCAACCATACAGACAATGCACCCACTCGCCACTGGCTGCAGCTCCCAGGGGAAGGTAGATGGGGTGCAGAGTCACAGGCAGGTCAGCCACCCTGCCAGAGACTCAAAGGAAAAACTTACAAATACTTAGTTTTAACCAAAAAACATATAACAAGCATATAATACAAAGAAGCAACTGCACGCCATCCATCTTACCCCATACCATGCACAACCAGGAAATCTCCCGAGACTTAATTGGCATCCATTTTATAGACAGCTCTTCTTCACCTCTTTTCAGTCAAAAGAGCACTCTTGCTCATTGTTCATTACTGTTTCTAAGCCACGACCTTAGCACCCATAATCGTTTTGGCCGAGACACTTGGAGTTCTTGGGGTGTTGGAGCCGACAGAGGTAATAATTATGCCCCACTTGTTGGCATCACCGATTGCTTTGAAGAGGCTTCAGGGTCAGCAGAATTGGTTTCTCTGGTATCAGAATGAGCTCAAAGGTGCTTTTCACCTCTGCCTGTCGCTGGGTCTCCACTCTGAAGTTCTCCAGCATCTGGCATGGCAGAAAGCAAAGACACGGTGAAGATATTGCATACGTATCTGACAGAAATCCATTGTTTCTGTTTTGACATCTCACGTGGATAAGGAACAGCTGCATCTCTGTCTCTGCTATCCGACGTCCTAGACACTGGCGCGGTCCGAAACCGAAGCCCAGGCTCTTGAAGTATTGGTCCTCTGTCCTCAGCCAGCGAGATGGCTGGTACTGCTCAGGACGAGAGAACACCTTGGGGTCCCTGCCCATAGCGTAAAGGCCGAGCTGCACCAGGGTCTGACCACACGTAGGCACACCAGACAAACAAACAAGCACACCAAGGGCATCAGCACATCGTGTACTCAATAAACATGTTACTTCCAAAACGGCTGTGAAGCCAAATGTGCCTTACCCCAGAAGGTATGTGGTAGTTTTGAATTATGATGTCTTCTGTTATGTATCTTTGCAAACTAACTGCAACTGGGTGTAGCCTGTAACAGATGAACAGATAGGCTGTTTAAAGATAGGCTATCTTTAAACAGGATTACACAAATAATACATCCAGAATCTGGAAAAACTGGTGTATACATTGGTGGATTCGAATGGCTGGCTGGACCTTATAACCTATATTAATTAGAGTTATTATTAAAGATAAGCCTTTATATCTACTAATGAATTATGCGATGTACTATCTTCATAACACAGAATATTTCTAGTAAGACTAACTGAAGTTCACTATTTTGTTCCTCAGACTAATTGATCACCTGAGACATTAGCCAATAGAACTTGGATAATAGACAGTGCCAGCCCCCAGTTCTCTCCTGTATAAAACATGCCCAGTTCTGTATATGTGGAGGCTGCTTCTTGGTGGAGTTTCCCTGGACCAACTGACTGGGTGTATTCTATGTCTATTTTCCTCTGCTTCTGTTTTGGTCTATACCATGGTATTCTGTATCTTAAGTAATAATTCTATGCAGCTATGCAATTTGCTTTATAGTCCCTTTTTGTTAACTTTAAACTACAATTCAAACTGTTTCATACCTGATAATATGCACCAACCATTTCGAGTAATTAAATACTCAATTGTTTGACAAACGACTTGGGACACTTCACTTGGAGTTTTGAAAGTATATATAAACTTTTGTATATACTATTAATGTGAAGACTAAAGAAATTATGATTCAAATGAGAGAACATGATCAGTCAGGGTCATATATCACACGTTAGAATGTTTCATTTGTAGCTAGTTAGCTACACATTCCTTTTTGTACCACCTACTCTATTCTAGTGTTATCTCACCTCAGTGTTTCCTTCAAAGCCCCCTTGACGAGAGGAATTCTCCTCAACATATCCTGCATGTCACCCTGGGTCTCAGCACGGGCAGCAGCAACCTCGGCCCTCAGCTCCTCCTGGAGGCTTGGGTGTCTGGCCAGCTCGTACAGCGTCCACAGCAAGGTGACAGAGGTCTGAAAGACATGTGTCGTTGCCATGCAGTACTGCACATCACACTCATATCACACATGGTGTTCTAGTTCCAAGATGGCTGCTACCGTGTCTACGCCTCCAGCCATCAGCTCAGTAACACTGGCCTTGATGTCTTCGATGGACAGCTTGTCCAGCATGAGTAAGCTAGCCAAGACACCTGGGTATTTGTTTGGCGTTATTGTCTCCCTGTGCAGTTGCCTGTAGATGTTCTGGATGCAGTGATCCGCTGGCGAGGCAGGGGAAGGTACACATTACAAGTGCTCTCTGCTCTAAGGTTATCTCATGTACAGTAGTTGGGGGAGGTTATCTTAGTGGGCATTTGTCTTCAAGGTTGCTAAATGGTCCTGGGGTATAGCTCCATCATTGTCCTAACTATGTAGCCACTTCCAAAATGTATTCGTACTGTATATTTAAATGTATACTTACGATTTATAAGTAGTTTTGGCATGATTGTTCTCTGGCCTTACCATGGTTGAAGATGCCATCCCAGGCCTTTACATGGTCCCTCCACACTGTAGCCCCAATCCACTTCAGGATGTTCGGGGGTATGTATAGCATGGGTGAGGTGCTCTTGAACATGACAGTGATGCAGTCAATGAAGTGCTGAGCCTCTGGGTCAATGTAGTCCAGCATCAAACCCAGGCGTTCACCATATAGCACATTGCTTACCGCTTCGTTGGACCAAGCAAAGGTGAAATACAAGAGGGAGATAAATACTGCATCAGCAACAAAACACATTTCTCAGCTCAGAAAAGTGACCGGTGCAATTAAGTCAATCTTACATTCCAGTGCATATTTGAACAGTTCATGAGAAAGGTCTGTTGTCCACTTATTCTGCCCGGTTCGCTCGATCTTTTTGTTAACTCTGGTCACAAAATCCTGGCCCACTTCATCCAGCAAAGGAATAAAGTTCTGCAGAACCTTTGGCGAGATCACTTCCTTGTTGAGAATCACTCTGTTCGAGCGCCAGTCTTCTCCATTCCTGTCAGGGGTTTGGAAGGTGTCAGTCTACTAATTGACCCTTAAACAATGGATGTGAAGAACGTAAGCCTGTGTTGGATAGGTCAGTTACAGCACTTACTTGAGCAAAACCCCATATTTGCGATTCCTGTAGTCCCTGTAAGATGTCCATGCTTCTATGGTCAATCTTTTGGGATACGAGCCCTCTGCTTTGAACAGGATGGCTGCATCTTCAGGATTGATTATATTGACACTCTCATAAGATCCAATTTTCTCCCTTTTCAACAGAAACAATACATGAACGCTATAGCCATGATAGTTTACTTGCTATTAAAACATTTGTCCTTGGACTTAAATTCTTGATCAAATATATTTTTACAAATATAAGTGGACATTTTTAAGCAATTCACAATCACTTCCACTGTATCTGTAAGTTTACAATGTATTTTCAGTCTTGTGAGGCTATTTTACACAATTTATTTAGAATGCAAGATGCAGGAATAAGACAAACAAATGAATATATATCTCTAGTGCTACATCTAGTCTTTGTTTTAGAGATGACAACTGGTCTTTTCTTGTGCCGCTTACCTGTAAATTGGTCCAAAGGTATTGAAGTTTTGCGCCATAATGCGGTGAAGGTTTCTGAACCCATCCAGCTTCCAAAACCTGCAGAGGTTGACCACTCCATTCTTCCACAGCCCAGGAATCTCATTGAAGGATCTCACTTTAGAACTGCTCTTCTGGGTCACCTGTCTGGCCACTGTCATGCTGCTTCTGCAACGCACACCTGGCAGAAGCTGTCTGTCTGTCCGGTACCAGGGCCACACCACGGGCCGCCACACACTCCACCTAGCCATCCTGTTGCTCCTTCTGCTGACTTAAAGCAAATGGTGTCTCCTCTCTGTCCCTGGGATTCTGCCCTTCAGTGTGAAAGGCTCGGTTTTAACCATCTCTCTCTCTCTCTCTCTCTCTCCCCCACCCTCTCTCTCTCACAAACACACACACAGACCTTGAAAGAGGGTACTTGCTTAAGTATAGTAATGTAAACTTCCATGCAAGTGTGTTTTATTAAATCAACCTAACTTTAATTTGACTTGATTTATATGAAGGCAAGATCACACCAGATAAAGCCTCGTAGCCTAGACAACACAATATTTGATCAAATTGTGTTAAAAACATTTGTATTCTTCAGTTGTTGCTTTACTCCCTTGATACAGTGAGTTGGCACAATAAAGTGCTCAATGACACACAAATATGGCATATCAACAAAACAAAAAAGACATATGTCCTTTATTCATAACAATCAGAATAAATAAATGTATCTTATTAAACAAAGGTTACATTTCAAGTTACTACTTCTTGAGTAGCTTTATCAGTTCCTCCAGCTTCATGGCGGTCTTCAGGTCTCCCTGGACGACCAGTCTCCCGCTGGTGTATGCGGCATAAGGGCGTAGCGTGCCCTCGAACATGGCCAACAGGTCGCTGTCACTCATACCCAGTGTCACGTGAGGCTCGGAGCTTGGGCAGCCTGCAGCAGCAGCTCCTCCACCTGCAGTACAGGGGTTTCACCAGCAGGCGGAGGTTCATGACTGTGACTATGGCAATAGAAGTATAGTCTAGTTGTCTAGTTGTTCCAACTCCTAGCCGGAAGTATCTCTGTAAGCATCCTTGAGCAAAATGCCTATATGCATGTTGTTATACTCATTGGAAGTCGCTTAGTAGCCAAACTCCACTAAACCACCTAACTGTTAGATAATTTATTGATTTGATATTGATTTATTGATTTTCTCTAGACAGCTTTCAGACAACTTACTGTATCTTAAAGGTAAAGTCAGTTATTGCAAGCTAAATGTAAGCTAATACACTGTCAAATTCAACAAATTCATCTCCTCACATTTCGCCAGCTTATCGTTCTCTGTGCGTGTTGAAAAAATAATATCATACTTCTACACAGCCTTGGCTCCATAAATAGGAACATAAACAAAGTGGGGAACACCGCTCATATCAAGAAAGCCGTAGCACTAAGCTTTGCTTCTCAATGCCTTTCGACATGTCAGGCGCCGCCGCGGAGGACCGCGGAGCGATACTGTTTTGATTTGAGCTGGAAGTTAGCAAGGATTAATTTAAGACAACAGCGACTCAGAGCTCTTCTCTGTAACCATTGTAATTAGCAGTAGTACATAGTGCAGACACCGCAGTCCAAAACACATTAAAGTACACTCATCAATTGAGTTACAGCAGCCGAAGAAGCATGAATGATATGCTCTGTTTAGCAGGTGAACAATTACCTTGACTCAGATCCACATAGTAGCTCTTCTGTTGTCCATCAGCCGAGCTGACGTTGAACTGGAAGAGCGCCCCCACCTGGCTGACTAAGGTCTCTGAAAGCAGCAGTTTCACAGCCTCGAGGAGGCCCTCCACGGAGCCCAACTGGGACCCGGCCACCCGGGCAGAACCGCTGACCTCGTCGGTTAAGCTCATGCTGTCCTCTGAGCACAGATCATGTATTCAGCATTTATTACAGTTACAATGTGCTCGATACTAAACACAGCAGACGCCACACTGAATGTGCTGTGCTACCTTTGTGAGCCTGTGAAGGCCCACTGTTGCTCAGGAAGTGCATAGCCAGCTGCTGGATAGGGCCAGTGAGGCCCTCCAGGCCGGGCATCATGGGTGGCATGATAAGGGTCCCCGGGGAGCCTTCCTCTGGGGCTTTCAGCAGGGAGCCTACCGTGAGCTCCACCCTGTCCACCTCCAACCCCCAGGGACGGGTCAGCTCGTTGACGTCCACCTGGAAGTCAATTTATGTTGATTTTTATAGCTCTTAATCAAGACAGTCTCAAAGGGCTGCACAGTACATTCAACATGAAAAAACCCCACCCGTAACCTAGGCTACTCCTACTGGGCAAGTAAAATCTTCCATTAAAACCACCAGAGAAATACACCTTGGTAATGGACCACAAACCCACCAATCAAATCCAGTGAGCAACAAGAATTCAAATATTATTTTGATGTTGATGTTGATTTTTGAACATGAAAATAAGGGGTAAGGAGTTACAATAGGCACCCAGTGTTAGCCTGCCTGGTGTAACTAGACTATGTATGGCAATGCTCCATTGGGACGTGTTCGCAGTTGTTTCCTCCTACTTGGCGTAGACCTCTGGATCATTCTGAAACTAATGGACAGCGCTGAACCAATCGCCGTGGCTGCATCACTGTTTTGATGATCACTTTATCTAGCTCTAAACACGCTTGACTTCAGCATCATCACACTAACCCATCCTGATTGGCGGTTGCCAGCATGGTGGCTGTGCAAACGCTAATGAGCTGAACGCTAATGAGTTGAGAGCAAAAGTCGGGCGGAGCAGGTAAATGTTAATGAGCGCTGTCTCTGCTTGAGCCCAGTGAAAGAGCATCCGGTAACCTGCCTGTCTGTATCCAAAGACAGCTGGCTGGTGGCGGAGTACAATGGGAGGGCAGTGCTCTAACACTTCAAGAACACAGGAACACAGTTGCAAATGCACGATGTTCAAACAGAATTGCACGTGGGTTCTAAACACATTAGTCTGTCTGCTAAGGCAATAGACGCCTTTTATTAACGAATATATCAAATTACTGTGTCTGTAGTGACAGAGAATAGCCGCGTACACCACATAGTAACGTAATGTGGTGTGACCTCACCCCAAGGTGTTCCCCCAGTCTGACTCGCTCAGTTTGGATCTCCCTGATTGTCTTCTTGCCCAGGCTGTGGGTCATAGCCTTCTGGGCAGTCAGCCTGGTGGATGCATTGAGGTCCTGGACGGCCACCACGGACATGACGGGGTTCCAGATCCTGAACTGGATGTCCGCTCCCACTGACAACACACCGCCATCTCGTGTCGTCACCTGTGTTGGAGACAGGACAGGTCAGCTCATTACACACCATGTGTTTTATGTGTTATGCTATATTGAATTAAAACGGTAGAATCTTATGCAAGATATTCCTACGTATTGTTGCATGATATCATGAGAATGTTAACAATGCCAGATAGGAGCGTTTTACATTTACAGTACATTTAGCAGACACTTTTATCTAAATCTAAAATACATAGTACTGTAGAATTAATAGACCGTCATACACCAATCAGATGACCAAAGGAATGTAATTATACCTGGCAGGGAGGGATGTTGAATGCACGTGTTCGCAGGTCTACTCTCTGCCACTGGTCTAGAAGTGGCAGGACTAAGACCACCCCAGGCCCCTTTGGAGGACAAACTCTGCCCAGGCGGAAAACAACTATCCTCTGGTAGTTAGGAACCACCTACAAACAGGTTTAGAAACGTAAATATGGGCAAGAAAGGGTAATAATTGCTTAATAGGAGTATCTCACATTTTCATACTAACTTACTTTGAGCACAAACCATCCTGAAATAGGGAAACTTATAAGTGTACAGCTGTAGACCAGAAAAGTGATGATCACATTGCAAATCCATGAGAGCCATCCTTGGGAAGCATCTTTAACAAAGTGAACAAAAAGGATTACCTACAATACTAGCATTATACAACTGTAGATAAACTGTATGGTTTGACATATATCACACCATAGTGCCTGGCTATAGATGAGCAAAACTGATAAGAGATTTGACATTTGTAATGTTAGCTAAAGTAAATAAAACTGTAAAATATAGTCACAAAAGAAACCTGACCCTTGTCAAATATCTCTAGTAAGTCAATATAATGTATCATCCATTATTTCAGCTGGTGTGTCCCCAATGTAATTGCTTTTTGCAAACAAATTTCGCCTACCAGCAAAGTCGTTGTCGAGGACATGGGGTATGTAGTCAAATACATTTCCTTTGTGCTGAGGGGGTTGTATGAAGCCCTTTCTATCTACAAAAAACCCTGGACTATTTGTTGTGAATAATTTCTGTTGCAGAGGGTGGTACTGGTAGCTCGTTGGTTTGCCAAACATTGTCACACAAATAATTGTTAGATTTTACTAATATTGCTAAATACAATACATCTACAATTTACAAATACAGTAGCTAAAATCACGAAGGTACTATACATGAATATCACAAAACATTATCATGTAAAATGATCAGATTACAAGTTTACTTGCGCTTCCGCAGTATATGTTTCTTACGGCGGTGTACTATCGCCACCTACTGGGTTGGAGTGTCAATAGAATAAAATAGCTGCAAACAGTATAGACTGGACATTTGCAATGCTTTTTGTGGTCATCCAAAGCCTCAGTGCAAACAACAGAAGGGCCATTCAACAGAATGGGTGCCATTTCCATCCCTAGGACATAATGTGCGCAGTGCTTTTTAATGTAGCGCTACTGGGATGAAGTGCTGCTCGGCGCCCTGCCAGCGCAAAACTGCACGCCTAACAGCTTATGTCCCCGAGGTGCACACACAAACAGCCTACACAAAAAGCTCTTTTGAACTAACCTTAGTTCAAAGGGGCTGTTTGTGTAGGCCTAAACCTGGTCATGGTTTCAGGCGCCACCTGCAGCCACATAACCGAACTGCAGTCCACTCAACTGCCCCTATTTAATGTTTGTTTGTAATTTGGATTAGGGCATTTCCAGGAGTGCCAGAGGGACGTGACATTTAGGGTGAAACTATATATATATATATATATATACAGTATATATATTAAAGCTATTGATGAGTTCGTTTTACTGCCAAAGCGGCACAAGTGCTTAATTTGGAGTTATTCATTAAAAACAAAAACACATAACTGTTGAATATACTATTAAATCAGTTGGTGCCAAAATGGCGTAACTCCACTTACACCCTTTGGCATTGAGAAATTTATATTTGGAAAGCATGTGGTAAGTCATTTTATGTTCTATTTTTAATGTATCACTAGATTGTTATTTCTTTTAAACTGTACTGTATGTAATGCTTTGTTCATATCGTCATCAGATGAGCCATGCATTTAGATGAAATGGATGAAAAGGCACATGTGAGTTTTAAAATGTTGTTAAAGTTGGAGAAACTTAAGCCGCCCTTAGTTCTCACCCCTCAATGTCCTTTTGAAGGTGGCCTCTAGGTCAATTGTGCCCAGAGCATTATCTTTTCATATAAAAGCTCTGGAACAGACATGCCACAGTGACATTTTCAGATATGATCTCCAGATGCTTATTTTAAATGTTATTCACTCAAATATATTTTACTTACTTACTTTACTTTTTATTTTACTCACCATATACTTTCATGCCTGCTTGGAGGCATCTCGTCAGTCAATAAGCTTGACACTGTTTGCGATGTCAACAGGACACCTGCCATTACGTGCCGGGCACCTAGAAGTTTTGACAATGGCAAACATCATAGACTGAACGCATAGAATTAAACGTTGTCCAAACTGCTTAACACTATGAATTCAGCAATATAATAATTCAAGTTATTTACCTGCAGATTAATGTTCGTCTGAAAAAGCCAACCAGTTTATATGCCATACTGTTTATTAACAGTGTTAACATGTTTAAGTGTTTAAGTCAGCGCACACATTACTAAGACCAAGTGATTTAGCTAGAGGAATAAGACAGTAGAAAACAATATGAATTAGCATAATGATAAATATTGTCATTGATCTTTGTTTTTTATTATTGTTATATTTAGAATCAGTAGCTGGCCTGTTTGAATTGTATCTGTGGTATGTTGTCTTGGGTCTCAGAAAGTATTCTCATTTCTGACAGGTGCTCCTCTTTGTATACTTTCTTGATATTCTCTGTATAGTTTCACAGAATGAAGTTGCTCTTCTTTATTTAACATTTATATTTTGTCTACTTGCTGGATATATCTTATCCTGTCTAAAACCAAGTAGAAGGTCCCCTCAACCAAACATACTTGGAGGAACCTTTATGGTGCCTGTAAGAAAGTAGATGATGATGTGCTTGATAGTTCTGTTCCTGGAATAGTCTGCCAAATCTTTATTTTTCCAGACTGAGTGTGTTGACCACGTTGTCTGGAAACCCTCCATACAAACACAAGAGGATTAGCACTAAGAGCTGTGTAAGCAAATGCTGATTTGTCATCCATTGAATATTTATATATAAGGATGAATCAATCGGGCACACTGCTTAAAAGACAAGCATGCACAGTAATAAAAGTAAACAATGAAAAGGCTCTTTTCATTTCACATCTCACATTAAAGTGACAGTTATGACCTGATTGTTGGTCTGAGCATGCATTATTCAGATGCATGTTCATCCTAAATGCTGGTTAGAAATGCTTCAAGTGGATGGTGCCTATTTATCTCATGTTTAGATTACACCGTGCATTGTTTATTTGTGTGTTGTGTATGGAGTGTTTATTTTTTTTATTAGTCCTGCCAACTGAACAGCAACACACAATGTGGCTTCAGGCACTAAAATCAGTTATACTACAATCAAATGCCGTCCCCCTCTCTGAAAGGGATCTTGGAAGGGGGTGATGAGAAGAAAAACAATTAACACTGAGATTGAAAGAGCAGTTACGACCTGACCCCAAGTCAATCTTTATGCCATATGCTGGCTGCTCTCTGAATGCTCAGTCTTCCTAATTAGTAGGGAAGCCAGTGATGTGCTTATTTCTTAGTGGATTTATCACATTACACAGTGATCTCACTGTGTAATAAGAGAGAAAATCTGGAGCCAGCCAATCCTTGCACTTGCTGTGTGGAATACTGCAACACTAAAAATCTATAACTGCAGCTGAAGATTGTATTCTAGGGCATCTCTTTGATTCATGAGGCCACTTGGTATCAAAAACAGAGCCCTGTGCTGGTCCAAAGTGTGAAAAAGGAAAACAGACATAAGACGTTATGCAGAATAAAACAATTAAGCGATTATTGCACTGTTTTGTATGGCCCATGTTTTTGTAGATAAAGAAAAAGTAAAGATATTGAGTACACATAACACAAAACATGATTAAATATGTTTAATCCACACTAATTGTCAGAGTTTAAACTTTATTTAGACATAGCAGATTAAAACAATTGAGACACACAAAACAAAACATGATTAAATGTTTAATCCACTAATTTTCCAAATGTCTTTTTTTATAGTACTCAAAATGTTAAGTGTACAATCATAATGGTGACCTGACTAAATGTGTAGGCCCTTATATGAAATAACAAAGTCCTTTCAGTGTCTCTGACAATATCATCCTAAAATGCTAGTGTAACTGAGGTTCCTGTAATTATAGTGTAATTATTCAAAAGCAGTGTTGTGCATTTTAATTGCACATGATACTGCATTATAATATACAAAATGCATCATCAGGCACTTAAATTGTACCGGAATAAGGAGGTAATTTGTCCCCAAGGAGTGTGGGTAACCAAGGTAGTGTGTATTAGGTTCAGTTTAGGTTTCATGTGAGTGGGAGCAGGACTTAGGTGTCAGCACTAAGCCCTCAGGAGATTGCCTCCTGCAGCCATCTGCTGCCTGCCACCATAATCCATACGTAGAGACAATCCAGTGTCCGACTTCATATCAACGGTAATCCTAATTAACAACACATAAACACAATTATTGGCAATTTATTTACGTACATACAGCCCTTTTTCTAACCTTATCTGTACAGATATCTGTGGCTTCTTATAATCTATATGTATTTGCCTACATAATGTAAAGAAACAAATTAGTCTTTATATTTTCTATGCCAAAAAAACATTTTTGTTATATATTAAATATATGATTAATGGCAAGTGTATTTAGATTTTTATATATCTTTCAATAACAATTTATCTTGTTAAATTGTGCATTGCAATAGCCTGGTGTAACCAGATCATGCTCTGTTGGGAAATGTTCACAGTAGTTTCCTCCTACTTGGCGTAGACCACTGGTTCATTTTTAACCTTTTGGACAGTTCTGAACCAATCGGCGTTGCTACTATTGTTTTGATCGCCTCATCAACACGTTTGACTTCAACGTCATCTCACTAACCCACGCTGATTGGACCGCCGTACAGCAGTGTGGTTGTGCATATACTAGCGTGATCAGGGTTTACAGACTGTAATTTCCGCTAAATAAATTGAGCTGAGGGCATATAGTCGGGCTGAACCAGGCTAGCATTGCAAAGCATCACTTGAAAAGCACAGGTGTACATTTTAATATAGTGCTACATGGTATATATACAGTATGTTCTGCCCAAGCTCTCTGAAGCACCGAGCATACAGCTGCAATGCTAGAGAATAGTGTGGAGTGGAGTATAGAAAGTGACATCCTTTAGGTGTGGAAGGGAACAGACATCCTGAGTTTCATATAGCAAGAGGTTTGTGTAGCGCTGCTGTTAATGCATCCATAATGAAAATATTGTCTGTGTTATTAATTACACTTTTCACTGAGTAAACATACAGTAAAAGTGTAAACTCCTATTCTTTAATACAATCTTATTATTCACCACAATGAGCACCCCAATGAGAGCACCACTTAGAAAACCACTAAACAATCACTCAGTTTACACATAGTTATATAATTAATATAATTAAACTAATTAATTAAAATAATTTGACTTACATAGTTTGCAAATATAATAGACCCACTCTTCAGACATCCTGATATTCGTGTTTGCAGTGGCCAACATATAGAGGCTCTGCCTGGACACCACATCTACAAATAAGCAGCAAAACATATTTGTTTTAGTCAGCTAGCAGGAACATTAGCTGTGAGCAGGAGAGATGTTTGACTGATAAAAATTGCTTTTTTCTGCAAATGCTGAACAGCATATTTATCTTTAAATGTGTATCAAGGCTTGACTGTGACTTTATTGTCCCCAGAGGGATATTTGTTTTCACAGCATTGTACATCACCAAAACATATATAATATCCACATAAATAGACATAGACAGCAGACAACATCATAAAAGGCCATTAGTGGTCATTTCTGTTTTGTCCTGGTGGAGTCAGCTATCCTGGAGAAAGATTGATGATCATGAAACAAAACAAAAACACCTCTCCCTTCAATGACATATGGTGCTCCCTCAGAAGCTCTGTCCCCTAACATGGAGACCTACCTCAACAATGTGCAGCGGAATTCCTGCAGGCGAGGGAATGCTTCGTCAACACTAGAGGTCTGCTTCTCATCACTCCAAAGCCTTTCTGCTGCAGCGCTGGCTCTCGGCCTTGGAGACACATCTAAAAGTGGTCAGTTACAGTAGAGTAGTCGTTGGATCAATGAAAAGGTGCAACCACTCAGTTCGTACAGCTACAGTATTCCTGCATGCTGACTCAGGTTGTGGTTTAGTTTCTCGTACCAAAGGCGCGGCGAGAGGTTGGCGGCATCGACATATTCCCCCCACATGCAGACCTCCCCACCAATAACCAGCTCCTTCTGGTGCTCAGTACCTGGGAAGGAAATGTAACAATGTACAGTAAATGATTTACAGTACGCACACACATGCCCACACACACAGGCTTTTATAATGCTGTATACTATATGGTAATATGCACTTTAACACACTGGTTTCTACTTATTGTAAATTATCAATACAAGTCAGATTCACATGTAACATTTGAGCATGGCAACGAACAATATGGTGTCTGTTGCCTCTTGTACGCCTTATGATAATTGTCTTACTGTATTGCAAAACAATGACGAACCTGTAGGCCTTATGTTACATTCATCATATTCAACTATACAGATTAAATGATGTGATCATTTTGAAGAATCCTAATTATACCCTACAGTCTGTGAAAAAAGTGTTTACTGCATAAATTAGTAAAGGCTGGTCCCTATATGGTGTAAGTATTGAAGTGTTAGTAAGTATTGTATCTTGTTGAGGGATAATTAACATTTTGCAAGGTTGCCTTGATTCTCATTAAACATATTTTGTCACTAATCATAAACATCTGGCCTAGCATTTGGTGTTTTACAGTATTCTGATCCACAAACACAGAGAAATGTAAACTAAGTCAAGACAAACCAGCCATGAAGCAGGTTAACACAATCGAATGCTGAACATGGCATATCCTATCATACATGTTTGAAAAGACACTGATTTTGGCCCAGTCAGTGACCCTTAAAAGAATGTTCTATTCTATTTAGAAGAAATACAGCTTTACTTGAACAGATGTTTTTTTTTTTTTAAAGGGCATACTGTAACAATAACACACCAATGGTAATGAAAACACTGCAACTGTTCACTACAAAGGTTGTGCGCCTGACCCTTGAATGCAAGAGGCCACACTGTGTAACAGCGGGCCCAGTTGTGTGTAGGGCCAGGCTGGTCCAGATACCATGGAGAGGCCAGGATCACTTTGATCCCTGCCTTAGTCACCCTGCGCACCACACACAGGTAACAGCCATCTTTCCACACCTCCAATACTGACAGAGAACTGTGCTGCAAAGCAAACCTCAGGTCTGTTAAACACACATAGTCTTAGAACATATAAATGCTAATATGTTGTTGTGTTCACCCGCTTATGGTAGTCAAACATGTCTTGCCACACAATGGACGTCTTGCTGATTTTTGAAGTCATGTTTACTATGCTGGAAATATAGAATTAATCTTTTTTGAATTATTGATAATGAATCACAGAAGGCAAACTAAGCTCTTGCTTGTAGATATTGTTCTACATATGCATCCTTTATATTGATGTGTTCCTCTCCTGTGTGTGTTCTTACTTCTCCATGTAGTACGATTCCAGTTTGGCATAGTCATGTCCAAATCCTATCTTTTGCATAAATATCTTGATATCAGGATTAGATTTCCTGAGAGGAAAAAATTATAGTGGTTAAAACAAATAGCATAGTGTGCTAAAATATTATAGTCAACTGAGGTACATCTGGTTTACCAGCAGCTGAAGTCCACTTCATCTCCACCCAGATGTATACAAGAATCGAGGAACATTGAAGACACTTCCTTCAATAGCTTGGCCATAAACTGGTATCTTGAAGTTAATGCTGCATTAATGGGTCCAAAGGTGCCAGAAGAGGTTCCTACTTTGTAGCATGGAGTCAACAGTTTGGACTGCCCTATAATATAAAATAATATAGATTAGTTCAGTTAAAATGGTGATGATGTTAGTCATCGTCACGTCATGTCAGTTAACATATTATTCCAGAAATGATGGTTCAGTAGACATCAATAGTTATTTCCACTCTTTGTTGGAGGGTTTAACATACTGTAATACTCAGTAATAATATAATACTTACAGTTGCAAGAAAAAGTATGTGAACCCCTTGGGATTACGTGGAGTTTTGCATGAATTGTTCATAAAATGTGCTCT
>JAODOY010023351.1:0-11283 GCA_025399855.1 Forbesichthys papilliferus
CCCACAAAGTATGGTAAACAATCATACAATATGTTAATATTATTTACTGTGGATATACATTATATGAATGAATGAAAAGACGTTCATTTGCAGTATGTTTAAAATTATTTCAGACAATGTATGCTGCTGCTTTGTGCTGTAAAGATTAAGGATATATGTATAATTATAAGAACAGTCCAAGTCGTGACAGCATAAATAACTGAACAAGTTATCATGTGTTCGGATATCATTTACATTTCATGTGATAATTGAGCTAAAATCAAATAGAACATGTTAAAAGATACACTCATGGTGATTGTGGTTCCGAAGTTGAGTGCATATATATTGATTGGTGCATATGGTCATTTAATGGTTTCGTATGCATTATTCAAAATGAAATATAGACGAGTGAAGGCAAGAGTTGTTTCATTCTCCCGTCTACTATTCCCCTTGTTTAAGGGCACAACATGGGTGTGCATCTGTGTGCGTGTGTGTGTGTGCACTTGCTCGCGTGTAAATGTGCGTGTACATGCGTGTGTGTGTGTGTGCATGTGTGTGTGTGTGTGTGTTAGGTACATGTGTGTGCATGTGCTAGTTGCTAGCATGTGTCCATGTGAGAGTGCAGCCAGCCAGGCTGGTGTGGAGTCACCCTCCCTCAGGAGCCGGCGGGTACACTCCAGCTCCCGACACAGGCAGGCAGTGTAGAGGGCAGTGCCCATGTGGGGGAGCTCCATGTCTATGTCTGTCCCCCAGGTAACCAGGGCCTCCACACACCCACTGTGGCCTGGTGAAAGACAGGTGAAATAGACTAGAAACGGTTCCATAGCATGTTTCAGAGCATGTTTAAAAATGTTTAATACATACGCATTGGCAATTATTTTTCAGATGTGCATTGAAACTGCATGATTGACTGAGTTCCCTAATGTTAGCTGAACATTATTTCACAACATTAAGTGGACATTCCATGTGGAAAGGTAAGGAAACAAACATATTTGCACAATATGAGCATATGGGTGCACTGTGGGTCAGCTATTTACCACATTATACCTTTTCTGGTAGCTTCATGGAGGGGTGAAGAGTAGTAGACAGAGGCTTGTGGTTTAGCTCCGTTCTCCAAGAGGAGCTCCGTGCACACCACACTGCCCACCAAGCACGCATTAAATAATGGCGTGACCCCATCAATGGTGGAGGCATTTAACTGTTGAGACACATTGGTGTGTTTTGTTCTTATTGAGGGAGGCACTAGCACTGCACTAACAGCTGCAGCAGAGACAGAGAGCCAGGGTGTACAATACTGAATATTTCTGTAATGCACATAATCCGCCTCTTCCTCTCCAAAGAGCCAATCGTCTGCTTTATAATGGCCAAACCATCATGTCGTTGCACTGATGCAAACATGCTATTTTTATAACTTATTTTGAGGCAAAGACACTAACACCTTTAATTGTTTTCAGACTTCACCACTAACCCAGCCTTGGTAATACCAATATGGGAGGGGGGCTTCTGGTGGATAAGGAAGGTGGAAAACTAAGATGGACACCTCTGGGAAAGCTTTTGTTAGCTTAGCAATTAGCCAGGTTAGCCATGGTTATAACAGTTGATAACAGCACATCACACTGTATTTTGCACAACATATAAACTCTATAACATGTCCATTATAGATAGACGATGGACTCTGTGTACGACTGACTTAATGAGACACAAATCAAACAGAATTGTAATGTTAGGGCACTGTTGACGTGTTGAGCAGCCATCGGCAATTTTGAACTCAGTGTTGGTGAGGTTCTTCCAAGTAGGAAATCTGACTTCAAAGGAAATTCCAGTTTACATTTAAAACTTGGAACTTTGAAATTCCGACTTCTAAGTACAAATGGAACACTCCATAATAAATAACTGCCCAGAGGCACCGCCAAGATTGTTGCTGAGCGGCCAGATGAACCTCTAGTGCTGAGAAATGAATAGTGTATATTGTGCCAAACCCTGCAGTTCATCGTATGGCCACATGAGGGTGTCTGAAAAAGGAAGTCAATCCTCATAGACTTCCATGTTAAAATGTCTGACTTTGCAGTAAAAATAAACATGTTTACAGCCTGGTTCAAAATATGTTTTGTCTCTGTAGCCTCCACGTTCATGACAACTGTATGGGGGTGAATATTATTTTATAACTCATCAGTTAGTATATTGTACAAAGCACAAAGCAAATCCATTCTTGAGAAAATCTATGGGTGACTTCACGGAGGGTTTGTCCGATTATTTATATATATATATATATATATATATTATATATTAATATTATATTATATATTAGTCTCTAGGGCCTAGAATGACCTTGGTGAAGGTTACCGCTGACTCACTCACATTGGCTCCAGCGTGGATGAGCGCCCGGACACAACCGGCATGGTCCCCCAGGCAGGCCTCATGGAGAGGAGTCACGTGGTCTATTGTCAGGACGTTCACATTGTGGCCCTGCAGAGAGATTCAGTCAAGACAGTGTTTCATGTCTGACCACGGATCCCCACCGGGAGCGGATATGTTGTGTCTGTTAGGATTTTGCTCGGTTCTCTGGACGGCATCATACTCCACCGGCAAGTGTGTCAGAAGTGGAGCGTCTAGTGTGTCGCTGACTTTCTGTTGCAACAAACCAAACAAAAATTATTAAAGTGAATGCCTGTTCACTGATTTCACTGATTTCAAAAGTGGGACACTTCTGAAACACTTCTGGGACTCTTCTGGGACACGCCACACATATTGGTTCACTTGACTAGTTGCTTGTCGTGGCCAGAATGAGCCCAGCGGAAATCTGGGGTTAGATTTATGGTTTAAGGCACAACCATTTTACAATACAACAAAGTTACAGCGGAAGGTTTAATCTAAGGTGATAAAGTACGGTAAGGGGGAAGGGGGGTATTAAGGTGTGACCAGTTGACAATACAGTGAATTTACAGGGGAGGGGTTAAGGTGGTAAGGTGTAGTCGGTGGAATCCTCTGACGTTTGAAATCTCCGCTGTGGTAGCCCAAACAACAACAACCTAGTTAGCAAATGTGATTGTGTGTGTTCCACACACTAGCGCACACTTGAGTGAGGAAGCTATTTCAGACACCTTCTGAGTTTGCATAAACACGCAAATGTAAACGGGAATGAAGAAGTTACGAAACTATAAGTCTACAGTCTCAGCCTCTTCCGTTCATTAGCACTACTTCACATAATCGCTAGCAAAAGTTGATAAGAGCGTCGGGTTTTGGTTTCAATCAGTAGAGGGTCCGGCGGCTAATCCAAAGAGTCACACAGCAACCTTGCGATTTCATGTTGAGTTGAGTCTATATGCTTAAGTGCATAGAGTTTTAAGTCTACATTTAATTAACATTTGAGGTAACATCTGACTGTCAGAGAATATAGGCAGAGACACTCTAAGGACTTTGATATAGTGTAGCAGTATGCCATTTCCCAAGTAAAGATAAAATGGAGAAATTGCATCCTGAGCAGAGAATGACACACTCCATCTGTGTGTTTTTATCTGAACTCCTCTGTACTTTATTATCATATCCATGGTTTGTGCATGTGTGTGTGACCCACGAAGCGCTTGTTTTGGTCTGAGATGCTGTTGCTGAGTGTGACATCTAGTGGCAGACAGGATCATATATAGTTCATTTCAAGAGTATTAAAGAGCATATTTATGGGGGTATATTGACAGTTGTGTAGATGCAATGGTGTCAGTGCTAACTGTATTGGTATTGATAATGCATGTGGTGTGAATATACATGGTTTCAAACATATTACAGGTAATAAGAATACCATTTTAAGTAGGCCTGTACCTTTATTTTACCAAGATGTATTTTTGCTCACTTGCGTCGTATATAGGAACCAGATAGTTGCAAATGGACACCAGTCCATGAGGAATCTGGTGGAGGTTTGTGTGTGCTCACTTGTAGAAGGAGGTTCCTCAGAGCAAGAAGACGACCCTGAGCTGCAGCGTCGTGGAGGGGAGAGCGGTCTGCCCAGGAATCTGCGGGGGAAACCAGAGATCCTTTCAAATTCGGCGAACTGAGGCGAACATGTTTTATTGTAGCTTTTAAATTTGAATGTTTTTTTGTAAACATTCCAAATTGTCAGATTTAAACTGCCTTAGTTCAGCGTCCATGTTTGTTCAACGAGAACTAACTTTTCAATTTGTGCATGCTTGCAAACGTTCGCCATAAACTCAACGCAATCAGAAAAATGTGCGCTAATGTTTGCCTTTGTTTGCCAATTTGAACAGACTAAGATTTTAGTAAGATTTAGTAAGATTAGTAAGTAAGATTTTCTCCCTTTCTTAATATTCACATCATGCAAATTCATTCAATGTTGTGAAATAACCCTATTCTCCTTAAAGCACTAACCTGACATGCCAGAGGAATTGTTGTCACAACTCCATCTGGGAAGCCATACATTGAAACTGTTTGTGAATGTCAGGTACTTAAAAAAATACTTGACAGTTGATTGGATGAACCATCTGGTCGTTTTTACTGTCAGCACCATGGTTGGACTCAGCACACCTAAACCACACCCGTATAGCTATAAACAAACGCTGTTTGGAAAGTTCAATTGCTACTCGGACACATTCAAAATGATTCCGAGGCTTTGCAGACTGATTCTCACAGCCAAATCAAACTGAAGCTAGAGAGATCAGGATTGTCTCGCGGGGCTATTAAAGCACTGCCCATACCCAACATTTTGGACACAACTCTCTGTTTATATTTTTGAAACCTGTCTATGAATGTGTGGGTGGTCGTAGGGCAAGGGGTAAAAAAAGGTGTGGGGTATGTGTAGGAGTGCCATCCACTCAGACATGGACATTAAAGTTTTAAACCAAAACAACTATATTTTTAAAAACAATAGTAATTCTACACACAAATTGTGGCGTGTCTCTTTAAAATCAAACAAGGCACACCTGGGTCTATGTCAAGAATGATGACAGATGCATTCCACACGTCACTGTCATCATTTTCCTCATATAATACATGCATTCACCACTCAACCTATTAAAGGTCATGATATATAATAATATATCTGCCAGACATTGTTCATAAATAGACGACAGGCCAAAATAAATATATTTGAAATGGAAACTTCAGACATCAAATACTGCTGAGACCAAGGAGACCAAAACGTAGACGTGCCCTGAGCTATGCTAATTAGCGTTACGTGGAGATTTAATGTAACATATCATTGAATGCTATCTTAAAGACGATGTTGCTGCGGTGTCTGCCAGTGTCTTCAAAGGCATTGGGCATACCAAGGGCTGTTTGTTTCTCTGCCGTCTGTTTGTACGTGTGTGTGTGTGACATCGGGTTGCATAGCTCATGGAAACTAGGCCAGGATTTGGGGGTGTGTGTGTGGGGGGGGGGGGCTGTATAGTGACTGGGTTCTATTAATACATTAGAGGGGGAAAAACAGTCGGCCTAATCCTGTGTATGCAGGAGTTATAAGTAGCTAGCAGGATAATTACAGAAAAATGTGTTTAACAAGTAGCCTCTTATAAAATACTACTATGTTACTACTGTTACTATGTAGCAGTACACATCACTGATTGGATATCAATGCATGGTCATGGTATATTTGTAAACATAACAGTAGGCTGGAGGAGGTCAAAAGAAGTGTGAATGCATAGGGATTTAACATATAATATTAAATATATTATACAATGTAATAACGTATTAACAATAATGTATTCTATGGCAAGATGATCTAAACAAACTAGTCATTGACTTTCTAATTAATTGTAACAACATAAAATAATCTATACTAAAACAATGTAAATACACTACATGATGTAATATATAGTAACATGTGCAGTGTAGTTACACACTGCAACAAGGCCTACTTACTGTGCTGGCCATGATCATAGAACTCTGCAGAAATCCTTGCTGCCTCTTTGCGATTCCCGCGGATAATGTAGAAGTAGGTGAGAAGGTTGAGGGATATCTTGACAAAGAGCTTGAAGCAGAACAGGGCCAAGATGCTGAGGTAAACATTGGACAGCTGGGCCGCAAAGGGCTTGCTGGTTAGCTCTTCTTTTGGCTGTGACATTTTCCTCAGCAGGTCTTTGCTACTATGAGGGTCATATGCCAGTCCAAAAGCACAAGTAAAATTCACTGCAGCTGCTAGTACATGTGTCTCTGAAAGGGGAGGTGTTACCATTTACATTTCATAATTTATTTTTCAATTGGTTTGAGAAAGTTCAGTGTAAATGACATTCAGTATTATGGTCATATACTGTGTTTGATAACATATTTGTATTTTTAACTTGTATTGCATATAGGATATTTTGAAACAGTATTAAACTATTAACAACAATATAATAATGGTATTATTATTATTTTTTTTATAATAATTATTAATAATAATAATAATAGGCATTATATTCTTAATATATTCATTGTGTATTTTAAATTATATTATATAAAATATATAGTGTAAATTATGGATAATGAGGTAAAACAAACAGTTCAAGGAAGTGTGCTAGAGATTGGGCAACGCGCGCATGCGCAACAAGCTAATTTCCTCTTCTATGAAGAGAATATATCGTTTTAGATTCTATTATTTGGTTTAATAACTTTTACTGCATATCTTGTCAAATGAGGAACGCCATTCCATTCCTAATAGTAACTCTTGTTTACGTGTTTCCTTTATTTTTTGGGAATGCCGTTACCAACAAGTTAAGAAAGTCGAATAGTTCAGAGATCAACGTTGCTTTCGGTTCGTTCCGAGAACATTTTGGTCGCGTCTATGAAGCTGACCGTAAGGAGTTTCATCATCGTCGTGACTATTTTCAGGTTAGTATGAGAACAAGTGGGAATGTGCACGTGTGTGCGTGTTTGTGCCGCGGTCATGAGAAAGAAAGAAACAAAGAGTGTGGGTATTAGGATCGCTAGAGTAGCCTATTTGAAAAATAGTTGGTCTCGACTAAAAATGAAATATCTGGTCAGTTCCAATAAGAAAAGATAATAACCGCCAACCACAGTCCGTAAATATATTAAGTTAATTATTTATTGATGATGATGATAATATTAGTAGTAGTAGTAGTAATTTAGTATTAGTATTTATTATATACTTGTTACAGAATACAATTGTATTTATGCCTGTGCAGAATGCTCTGAAACGACATGCCCACTTGAACTCAATTTCCTCAGCTCAACATTCTGCCAGGTATGGCATCAACGAGTTCTCAGATTTATCACCAGTTGAATTCAAAGGTAGATTATCAAACATTTATGCTAGTTGCACTTTTATACTGTAACATTTCTACTTTCTTATTGTCATCGGAAATGTGTTTCTTCCCTTAGGCCTATATTTAAGAGCCAACCCTGACACAGTACCTCCATACTCAGGGCCCAAGCGAGAGGGGCTCCCAGCTAAGTTTGACTGGAGGGACAGAGGTGTGGTGGCCCCAGTCCAGAATCAACAAACAGTGAGAACACCGTCTTTTTTGCCTTCTGTGTTTCTGCCAGTAGATGGCAGCAGCAGAAAACAATCAGATAATTTGGGCTTTGCATCAAGGCTTCAAGCACTTTTATATGCTTTAATGTCAAAATGACCTTAAAGTGGCCAATGTAATTTTTGTTAATAGACAAAATAGTAGATACACACTTTATTAGGAAATGTAGTATGCTTTCAGTCTTAGATATAAATGACAGGTAATGCTATAGTTTTTCCACTTAGGTTTTACATTATCACAAAACAATATGGGGTGGATACAGCACTTTATATAAAAGAAACACACATTTATGTTCCATATCCATAAGATTATTACTGAAAAAATATTTGACATTAAAGAGAGAGGAAATGTATTTTAAGACAGCAAATCTTATCTTATCTTTTTAGTTCTGTATCCCGGTAACCCCAAGCTCAGGAAAGCCTATAGTGTCAAGCGTGCTGCTCTCATTTGTAGTCTGTGTAAATGTGAATGCAGGATTACCACTCCTGAGGGCTTGGGCTGCAATACCAGTGTTGGCCACCATACCAGTCTCCTGAGGGCTTGGGCTGCAATACCAGTGTTGGCCACCATACCAGTCTCCTGGGGGCTTAGGCTGCAGTACTAGCTTTGGCCACCATACCAGTCTCCTGGGGGCTTGGGCTGCAATACCAGTGTTGGCCACCATACCAGTCTCCTGGGGGATCTGTATGTTGTTACCTTACTGACAATGTTGCTGCCCCCCCTCCTCTCCTCCCCAGTGTGGCAGCTGCTGGGCCTTCAGCGTGGTTGGGGCTCTGCAGACGACACACGCCATCGCCGGCCAACCCCTGATGCAGGCTAGTGTACAGCAGGTGGTGGACTGTTGCTACAGCAACCAGGGATGTAATGGAGGGTCCGTTACAGGGGCGCTGGGCTGGCTGAAGCAGGTCGGCATTCACAAGGCCTATTTATTTATTTAGTATTATTATTATTATTATTAGTAGTAGTAGTAGTAATATTAGTTTAATATTTTAAGGCTGATGCTTTCATAGTGGTCATAGTAGCAGGCTAAAGTCTTACATTACATTTATTCTAAGAGCATTGTTTTATGTAATGTATTATTTATATATAGTAAATATATAATATATACTGTAGATTAAAATACAGGTGACAGTTTTTTGTCATGCAAGCATGTCAGTCCATACACCAGAGTATGGACTGTATAGGCTGTCCCCTGGATTGAATATGAATAATATTGAAATATTTAATATTGCCCTCGCTGCAAAAACTTCCAGTATATCCAACAGTGTGATTTTCTTGTTTTCGATTTAAATTTGACTTGTTTTTATTATAAATGGAACTTATTTTATTTAGGAAATCTTATCAAGTGAATTGAACTTACAGGAGTGTATGGGGATCACACTTTGTTTTTTATTAATTATTTGATGTGGCGTATACTGTAGAATTCAGAGAACACCTTTTCTGATGAAAAACATCCTCCTGTTCTTCCAGACAAGAGTTAAACTGGTGTCCCAGTCTGAATACCCCTACAAGGCTGAGGCAGGGTTGTGCCACTTCTTCTCCCAGTCGCACTCAGGAGTTTCTCTGAAAGACTTTTCTGCATATGACTTCTGGTAGCCATCACATCTCTATGACATTAAGTTTAACACACAATTGATACAAATTAGAACAAATGTCTGCATATGTGCAAGTTGAGTCACATTGAGTTGAACTTTATTTACATACCATGGGGCAAAATGGGAGGGGGTAGAGTTTGACCCAGCTAGCTCCAGTGTTTACCGTGTCAACACAGACACAGTTGGTTCAATGGCACAACGATTTCCGATACTGGGCATTAAAACCCAGAAGTTACCCCAAACCCAACTAAATCAAATTCCCTGTATTCATTATTCAATATGAATGCAACAAACACGCATTGGCATCATGGGGTCTAAAATAAAATATGGGGACATTTCACATTTAGCATCATCTACAATTCAGAGCTGCTTGACCTGAAGTGTTTCTGTTTATGCTTTTATGTCAGTAGCACCAGAGTTTGCGGTATTGTATTTAAACGTTCCACATTCCATTGTATGTAAAATAATCCCAGAAAATCTGATATACAGTAGATGTGTTTTGTTCTACAGGCACACTGTGGATAATTTGCTTTTGGAGCTGAATGGACTTTGGCCCTATTTACTTCCATTATTTGTGAGGATTTGCCAAGGGAGAAATAAGTACAGTATATTAAAAATAGGAATATAGATGTATTTTATTAGCTATGGCTGAAAACAGGGCACGTTTACAGAAACATTGATTAATATTCGCTGTCCAAAAACAAACGAACAAACCACAAAATGTGCCCCTGGATTTGGGTTTTCTGCTCAGGGACTCCTCGCTGGAATAAACATGCAAGGTGACCCGCTTCTGGCCTGACTTCACATATCTGCTTTGTGATTGGTTGGGTGTGGGGGGTGGGGTATTGGTGTTCCACTCCTTCCCAGAAGGTCATAGGTTCAGGATGCAGTGCCTACCCCTTATCTGCTTTATACTTCTCACTTCTCTCTCAATTCATACATTCGTACAATAAAGTTTACTTTCTTGGTGTGGTTGGCACAACGTGTCCATTTAAGGTTGTGTCAGCGATGCTGCTGAAAGATTGTTGATATTTGAACTTGATCAAAACAATAACACCTCTCTATTCAATGCCTAGGGGACATGCACTGCCATGGCTGGGATAGTGCTGTGTGGTGCGGTCTGCACCAATTTGTTTGTGTTCTCATTTTTAGAGTCAGGGACACCTATTTTTTCAATGACCATGAGGAGAATTCTTCTGAATTTGACAAAAAGTGTAATAGGTTACAATTGCTGACCTCAACATTAATTAAAGGACAAATGAAATATACAGTATAACAGTGGTCCCCAATGCTGGTCCTAGAGGGGCACTGCCCTGCATGTTTTAGATGTCTTCCTGCTCCAACACACCTTATTCTAATGAACGGGTCGTTAGAATCCTGATAACTCGTTGGTCCTCTAGGACCAGGATTAGGGAACCTTGCTGTAGAAATATAGAATACATCTTATTCATTTGACTCATCGAAGCGTATGCAAAGTGACCCAGTTGTGATGGCTGCTCTCCAGTGATCAGGAGGAGGCCATGATGGGTCAGCTGGTCTCCTGGGGTCCGCTGGTCGTTACTGTGGACGCCATCAGCTGGCAGGACTACCTGGGGGGCATCATCCAGCACCACTGTTCCAGTCAACATGCCAACCACGCAGTGCTGGTGATAGGCTACGACACCACCGGTAGGTGCCCGAGAGACGCCCCAAGCCTTACTTTATGTCCCCCTGGGCACATTGTCTTTTCACCCACAGGGTGAAGGATCAGGTGTCTGACTGACTGGCTCTAAGCAGCCTCTACTGTCTCTAGCTAGTTAGTTAGTTTATTGTCCCTAAAGGGAAATAAATTTCCACAGCACTGTACATTACATGATCAACATCACTTTCACATTCTTCAGCAATAAACCTACATACATCAGACAATATATCCAGTATGTGTTTGTGTTTACCCCAGTTAGGAGTTTAAATGGTTTGTTGAGATGCAATGAAGATACACACTACTGTCACATGAGTTATGCTGACCTTATACCAAATTACTTCCAAGCTATTTCACCGTCGCACACATTTTCAATGTCGGAAAAAAATCACGTGATTTACTGGGTTTTAGTGACAGTAGCCCACTCCTATTATCTACAGTAGATTGTATGGTGAAAGGAGGCCATTAGGTACTTCAAGGGTTTGTGGTGTTTATGTGGACTGAATGCCGTGAAGAAGAAACACTGCTGTTAGTACAACAGTTAGGGGTTTCAGTG
>JAODOY010023351.1:11383-24162 GCA_025399855.1 Forbesichthys papilliferus
CTGCTGTTAGTACAACAGTTAGGGGTTTCAGTGGTTTGTGGTGTTTATGTGGACTGAATGCCGTGAAGAAGAAACACACACACTGTATATTTTCTCAAATGTATGGGAATGTGTCTGCAAAAAAAGTTGTTTTTCCAAATATGCGTTTGCGCTCATACACATCCACTCACACAATGAGTCATACTATATGAATAATTAAAGATGTGTTTTTTTTTTTTTTTCTTAGGAGCTATTCCATACTGGATAGTGCAGAATTCCTGGGGAACCAGCTGGGGAAACAGTGGTTACGTTTATGTCAAAATAGGAGGCAATATTTGTGGTAAATATATTTCTTTATCTTTACCATGCTGTAGTGGTATCTTTATTCCTTTGTTATACTGCTGACATCACAGGTAAAGTAAATACAATTCCTTCTCTCTCTTTGTTTTCTCTCTCTTTTGTCTTGAAACTGTTTTCCTTTGCTAGGTATTGCAGACTCTGTGGCAGTTGTTTATCCTTGACTGCTGTGTGTGTGTGTGTGTGTGTGTGTGTGTGTGTGTGTGTGTGCATGCGTGCGCGTGCACGCACGCACACACACACACACACACACACAGTATATGTGTTGTGTGGCTGTCTCTGTTTCCATAACTGTCAAATGTTTTTTTGTATTATACCCAATATGTTGCATATCATTCTTTATTAAAACATTGTCACTGTTTGCTATTATAAAATACATTTGCTTAATGAGCATGAGTGAATATATAATAACACTAACACAACTAAACCCTAAATATGAATAAATTAACAAAATAAACAGGTTACTCAGGAAATATGTACTTTGATATATTTACCTATACACACAACAATCATTGCATAAATATGTAACAAGATTGATGTAACACTATATAGTACATACTATGCAAACTGCATATGGTTTTGTATTACATTATGTACATGTGCTTTTATAAATGATGCAAAAATCATTGCATGTTAAGACGGTATTAGTGAGGCCATTACAGAGCTAATCTACTTGTGTCATAATATCTGCTAATACTCTCGCTTAAGATACCTCTCAATAGTCTGAAGTAACTGCTTCTCCTTTACTCAGTCACACAAACATAACGGCCATAGGCCTGTAAATAAAACAGTCTGGTATTTACTTGGTGTATGTTTTGGTAACTGAGTTCAAACCTCATGTTGAGAAAACATGCAGGGCAAAATCCCTGTAGGTTTTTCAATGTAAAAGACATTTGAGACTAACTAATCTATATAAATCAAACTTCATTGTTTGTATGCCTCTTTCAATCATATTTCATATTTATACTATATTTTTTGCATTATGCTACATTTGTATTAGATTCAACCATGCTATACAGTATATACATATACAATTTATAGTATGCTACTAAATCACCATATGCAAAATAAATACGATGACATAAGAAATATAATATAATATATAATCATTATAGCGGGGGAAACACATACATTGTGTGTTCAAAAACTTTTCAAATTTAATTTAGCTTGTTTCCAAAGTGACTTACAGTAGGTACAAATACAAGTGTTAGGGAGCAGGTTGGGGTTAGCCATTTTGCACAAGGATGCGTACAGGTGGACCAGGCATGTTTACAACACAGTGAATCATTTGTATAGATGGGCTTTTTCCACTGACTGTACATGTCCCACTGAAGGACGCACAGCAGGGTTCGGGAAGGGGTCACAGTAAAGGATAGGAAGCCACCTCGGGCAATTGAGACGTGGCCTAGTCAGAGTCGTCGCTGCTGCTGCAGTAGGAGCTGTCGCAGCACTCGGCCGTGTACAGGAAGGTGTGCACACTGGGGTTCAGCTTGGGTACCCAGTGACGGGGCACCAGGAACGTGGCCAGGTTGAACAGGTCCACGAACACCTTGTACCGGTCGCTTTATAGAGGAACAGGGCAAAGGTCAAACAGATGTCAGCCAGGGTGAAACACCAAACTATCTGTACCCGACATAATAACTCATATTAAAACTAAAATGCTCTAATTTACACCTTACCACATAGATCACAGCATGTAACGATACCAAAAATATCAATATATATTAATTTATAAATGAAGAAACATTTATCCAAAAGGACACCGTATAATTACAATGAGAAGGTACGGTTTAGGGTGTGCTTAAGGATTCTTGCAGGTAGACAGATTCTGAGGCTCAAAGCCCACTATTTTTCAGATGGGAGTCAAACACCAGACCGCTAAACTAGCCTGCTCTAATTAGACGCTAGTACCTAACATATTAGTTCCACAAGCCCATATGCGAGTGGCACTCCAGACTGCAGTGAACCAGTTAAATAAACTCCAGTGTGGAAGATAAGACGTGTCTCCGGCAGCAGGACTGAACTGTCAAGGGTTCAGTCAGGAAACAACAGGCTGACGAGATGGACTACCTGACAGTAGATCTCAAGTAGTGGTATCCAGACTGATGGATTGAGTACCTGACAGTAGATCTCAAGTAGTGGTATCCAGACGAGCCCCCTGTGCCAGCTTTGCTGCCAATCATTCGATGCACCATGCACACGTGGTTGTCTAGGACACACACCCACGGTGTTAACATTGTTAGTTGTACTTTTCTTATAAACTAAGATGATTTGTTAATATTTTCACTTTGAATGTTCACGTCAAACCATATGAGTGTTATATGCTAATGATGTCAAGGAAACAGGAGCTGTTTGCTCCCAGTAGGTGACTGGAGACACTTACATCGCCATTTTGTCATGAGTGTGTCGATGTCCATGAGCGACGTAAGCAGCTGGAATGGGACCTGGAACCTGGGCTCCTCCCTGGAGGAAAGAGAAGGTTTTGGAATACCGCAGTGCTTCAGAGAGCTTGAGAATAGCAGCGTGAATAAGCCATCCGGGCCCATGCTCTTGGCAGACAAAAGAGTTTAGTGATGTGTTATTTATTATCAGCACATTCTGCTCCTTGCTGGGAAGTTCTGGAAAGGGGTTAATCTCATGCACACAAACAAAGTGTTACTCCATCCCCAGCTCTGAACCTGGCTTTGGAAAATTATTAATAAAAGTTTTCAAGAAGCTGAGTGAGGAGAGGGTAGGGGACGAGAGGGGGGGCCCCATTAATATTAATGTTAACATTTAGATTTCATGAAGTACCAGTGTTCCAATAATACGCTTGTAATTCAGCTAGGGCCTTGGATTCATTTGAACAGAGATGTCGCTTTGAGCCATTTGAAAATTTTTATTTAATAATAATAATAATAATAATAATAATAATAATAATTGTCAATATAAATGGGAGCTCATCACAGCTTAGTGCTAATATTAAATGTACATGTCAAAAAACACATTTTATGGTGCAGTTAGATTTTGAAGTATAAACACAGATTGCTTCACGTACCTGTAGAAGTAAATCATTAAAGCACCTTGAAGGGCCTTATAAGACAGGCGTCGCTCGCCTAGTCAAAAATAAATAATCAGATGTTTTTGTATTTATTTATAGATTGAAGTAATTGATCTAATGACACTATCAAGCCAACTGTCAACTGGATTACAGTTTTTTGTATTGTAATCAGTTAATTCCCAACCCTATCTATTCATACAGTATATCGTATATTTAAATACATATACTATATACTATAATGTATTTACATACTACTATCAGAGACTTGGATCAGCTTTCTAGAGGCACAAATGGAGAACACAGAAACAATGTCACTAAGTTGTCTGGTTCTTCAGGTGCAACCAAGTATTACATTTACCATGAACAAACACAAGTGTTTGTTTTTGCTAAGGTTAGAAATGTATAGTGTACAGCTCACCATCACATTCAGCTACCTAGCATTGACACACAGAAGAAAAACACAGTTGTCTGAGGTTTTACAATATAAACTGATAAAAAACACCATCAGTGGTTGACCCTCACCTGTGCTAACAAGGTGATTGTGCCTCTTCACATCAAACAGCAAAGTAAATGTCTCTTTCTGTTTGATAAGTTCAGCCATCAGCTCTTCCTTGTCTTCAGAATCAGGCATTCCCTTTGAATGATTGATTCATGAATAAATAAACAGTCCCCATCAAGCAAATATAATTACTGACAGTGTTTGAACAAGATGGAATAATCTCATACAACAGTACTTCTATTTTCTCCTGCTCTTGTTTCAACCCATCAAAGATGTTGGCTTCCAACTTCTCCCAGAAGTTGAATCCCCTCTCCTGTAATCCAGGAGTTCTCTCCAGCCATTCCTGAGTAGGAAAAGTAGAAACCAGAAGTACATAACCATGATGTCTTTGAGAACATTGTTGAACATTGGTTATGGTTGCTTCTGGTTTATTTCAATATGTTCATGGGTCAAACATTGTGACAACCACAGGTTAATTGTTGGTTAACATATTTTCAAATCTGCTTTGCACTGTAATGTTGCAACATAAAGAAATTTACGATGGAACTAAATGTGAAATAAACTTGTGAAGACAAATGTACCTCGACCAGTTTTAACAACGTAGGTTCCTGCTCGCTGGCTTTCAGGAGCTCACTCTCTGCGCCCTTGAAGTTGTCCCTGTAATGACGTCTGTTGTAAGGGACACGCAGGTTGTCAGGGACCCCGATCTTGTTCTCCACGAGACGGAATTGAAGGCTTTGAAAGCCTGACGCAGGGGCCAAGTATTCCCTTCACGCGCACGTACATCAAAACATCCACACGCATGATAAAAACAGACCAAAGTAAAGCGATTGAGTTACTGAGTCTCTGAGTACTTATCACAAAGTGTCATGACAGGGCATCCCTCCTCTCACCTGAAGTCAAAGAAGTCCAAAGCCGTCATGGTCTCCAAAACAGCGAACTGGTCGACGAGCAGCCTAAAGATCATCACAATCCTGTGGATGCGGGTGTTAACTTTGAGCATGTTCCGTTCGTCGCGGACCTGGAGAAACAAGAGCGTGGTCTCATAGTCAGTGCCATAAAGGCAGCCTACTTTTCCAAACAACATGTTAAAATTCACATGTGCCTTTTTGGACAACATGTTTTGGAACCAACTTTTCATCCATTTCACAAAAATACATGGGCCCATCTGATGACAATATGAATCAAGTATTACATACAGTTTAAAATAAATAATCTATTGTGATAAAATAAAACAATATAACAATCTTGTGATAAAATAAAAAATATATATCATAAAAAATCCTTACCACATGCTTTCCAAATATACATTTCTCAATGTTAAAAGGGTGTACGTGCAGTTACGCCCTTTAGGTATCAACTGGCTTATATATTTTCAGTATTTTAACATTTTGTTTTTTAATGAATGAATTGTAAATGGACTGCTTTTTTTCATGGACTGCTTGTGTCATTTTGACAGTATTAAAAGCTCATCAAGAGCTTTAATTTGATATATACTGTACATCTCCGTTTCATCCAAAATTTATTGTAACAGTATATTCTCACCTCTCGAATATGCTGTATGTATAGGCTGTACATATAATGTATCATCTATTTCCCAGCCATGCTATCTTCTTCGAAAATGTGCTTGTAGGGTTTTGATTTGATTAAATATAAGCCTTCAGCATAGCCAACACATCTGTGCTTATTAGGCCATATCCTATTGGAAATATTTTACCTCCAACTAGACATTATCACCCACCCACTCAGCAGTGATAGGAGTCAGTTATATAAACTGAGCCTCATGGCAATATTCCAAGACAGAAACAATATTTTACGGCTTTATTTATGTAAAATTTATATTCCTACCTACAACACAATACATAAACACTATAACCAAATAATAACCCCAGACAAATCTTACATGTCCACTGATGAAGATATCTCGCACAGAATCAAGCTCCCAGAGAATCTGCTTGAACCACAGTTCATAAGCTAGAAATAAAACAAAGAGCATGTTACATGGTTAACGATATGCACTTTCTCAATGACTCGAGAGGTCTATTATTTCTTGCAGCTTGCATGTTTTTCATGTAAGATTGTATTCTCAAGTAACGAATATGTTGTTGTAAAGTTTAATTTAAAGTATATTTAAATTTGTTTATAAAAATAGATATAAAAAATAACAGTTTTGAGAAAACATACTATACTAGACAATATACTAGAGTTGGAATTCAATTTGCAGACAAATAATGTATTTATTTTATATTAGAAACATTCAAAGTGGATGAAAACACATAGTTTCCACTCCAGCGCCTCATTTGATGAGCGTATAGCCTACTTTATAGTAACTCAAGGAAGCGAGATTTGAAGGTTTATCAAAATGTAATCGTGGTTTCAAGATGAGCATAATATTCCTAAAGCAAACCTAAAACATCATCCACAAAATTGAGACCAAATATTCCTCCAGCTGCAAATGACATTGTTGAGTGTGACAAGTGTTGTTTGTTTTAAGACGGAATGTGGTGTCAGTGTGTAGGCTACATACATACAGTACATACTGCAATACTGTATAAGAAGACTAAACTAGACATGGACAAGGTTTTACCTTGGTGAGTGACGATGAAGAGATGTTCATCATGGATTTTGTTGCCCTTCAGCTCACTTTGCAGAACCTGGGCTGTCACCACTTTGTCAAGCTAGAAGACACAAATACCAATGACCTACTAATTGAAATCATCTTCTCACCTGCTTTCTGTAGACTAAAGGCTGAAATGTGTGTCAGGTGCTACTCTTTACCTGTAGGTAATCTCCGTAGATTATTCCCCCTTTACTGGCTTTGTTGACACCAACCTGAGCTCCGTCTTCATCCTCGTTGCTTGGGGGAGGCTTGTTCTTGAATAACCTGGGTGCAGAGAAACAAGCGCTTGTATTACACACTATTATAGTTAGCTTGTTTGTTTCTTATGGTTCCCATTGTCACAATGTGCAACAGTATTCTGGAGAATATGGTAAACACTGCATGAAAACAAATCAAAAGTAATAGTAAAAGGAATTCAAATATTCCTTGAGAGATGTACATGATTATAACTTACAAATGCCTCGTTTCAAAGAAGGGACATCCACTCATGACTATCTAAATTCACCTGTAACTGAATCCTCTTACTGAACTAACCTCTAGCCTGCTCTTTGCACAGTTGAACCATTTTAAAGTCCACCTTCTCCAATCATACACGGGGACATTTTCACCTTCGGGCTCGCCCACCAATTCCCTTTAACCTGAATGCACACAGTAGGCGTCTGTGTTGTTTATCGTGTCTTTTGTGTACACACACTGCAACATTTCTCTGCTTAAAGGTCTACATGGACCATTCATTTCAGAAATATCAGTGAAACCAATTTGCAAGCAGTTATCATCCAAATACATTTATTTCAGGAGTTCTGATTTGTGAAGTCCATTAAATTAATGTTTCTGTTTCACTGTGCTTAAGCTTGAGCGTTTCATAATCATTTATTTCCTTTAGATAATTGCCAGTTCCAACCAGTTATGCTTAGGATTTTAACAAAGTCATGTCTTGATAATGTGTGTCCAGGCGTCCAAGGATGTGGATCCCTTTATTGGGCAAGGAACTATATTTGGTCACTTCCCTGAACATTCAAAATGGCATCGCCACGCTTCTTTGTGAGGTAGTATCAACACTGAAAATCAGGCTACGTCACAGTTAGTTACACCAGGGCATCTGACAAATCAGGAGTTGCCTGGAGCAGTGTACTTTTGGAAATTCCTGAACATACGCTTTTGCGCTCCTACTTACTCGGACATCTACTGTTATAACATCAAAATTAATAATGGAAGGTCGATGAAACTCACACATTATACAGTTGAATAGTTGCATGATGAGATATCCGTTGTTTGAATAGGATTTCAATAAGTTAATATAATATAATATATATTCATAAATAATTCATAAAAAATGAACAAATATGGTGTCTTCATTTTAAGGAGTGTATTTAGGAGTGTATTTTTTTTTAGAAAAAGCTATACATAGTATTTACCTTTTTTTAATTATTATTTTTAAACAATTAATACATTATAACTTAGGATAATTATTTAATAGTGCAGCTGCTATGAAGCAGTACAATGACGCAGCTAGGGGACTTAACTGTCGACGTGAAAAAAAGAAAACAAATACATTAAAACACAATTCTAGTTTAGGTGGACAAAATTTACAAATGTTAATATTAATTAAATAACAAGTACAAATATATTATTAATAATTATTCTTAAATAAATTGTTTTAACGTTTTGGGAACCTATCTGCTGCTGACAAGTTTGGTGTGTGGTGGTGTTGAAATCTAAAGATACCAGACATATTAATTGAATGTGTAATACAAATAAATGTATTATTATTATTATTATTATTATTATTATAAGGACATATCAACATATGTACATTTAACATATTATGCTCAATTTAGAATGTGTTTTTTATCAGAAAATCATACTATGTTGTCAGGGTGCTTGACCTTACAAAAGAGGTGACATGCAACTAACTAGTTTGTAACAATTACAAATATTTGCAATTGGTTAATATGTATTTTCTGTCATGAACTTTACTAGGGTTCCAAGGTTTGTTTTGTGTGTGTTTTCTAAGAGTAGTTTTTGACATGTTGCATAATTTCATTCCACCTATTGTTTGTTTTGAAATGCTTTTTGAAAATTACTCATTAGAACATAATCCACTACAGCAGAGGTCTTCAAAGTTTTTTTCAGAGCAAGGACCCCTTGGCTGATAGAAACATGGCACAGGGACTCCTTATCACATATAGTGTAAATTATTTAGTTGTCGGGCCTATAGTGCCA
This sequence comes from Forbesichthys papilliferus, assembly GCA_025399855.1. Lineage (NCBI taxonomy): Eukaryota > Metazoa > Chordata > Actinopteri > Percopsiformes > Amblyopsidae > Forbesichthys > Forbesichthys papilliferus. The sequence continues at coordinate 20,102 of JAODOY010023351.1, forward strand.
TGTATAAAACGTAGGCCACTAAATAAGCCAATAAAATAATTATTGACAGATTCTATATTTCTAGTAAGGGTTTTATTTATGTTAATGTATATTTTCTGATATTAAAATTTTTGGAAGAAAATAAGTTTGGAATGACCTTCTGCAGTACCTCTGAGGGCCCCCTAGGGGTCCCGGACTCCCTATTGAAGACCTCTGCACTACAGTATGATTTTACAATGATTTAGTTATATCCTGTGAAATGTCCTAGTTCACTATGAGTTCATACATTATTTCTATGCTGATTTATTCTGTTCATTTGTCTACATTGTTTAGGATGGGGGGAAACTACAGCCTGGACATAGAGTAGGCTATATACATAGCACAGTACACACTTTAAAGCTCACAGTTAGTTCAAAATAAGCATCGTGATAAGGCATTTCAAGACACACTGCCAATCACGAGCTAAGCCTTTTGAAAAACAGTTGGCCCAGTTTCATCAGCGGGACATAGCTCACACTGTAAGCATCAGCCCAAATCTCTCCTGCATCATTAGCAACCTTGTTGTTCAAACCCTTTCTGTGTTGCCTTCCCAGACAGTCTCATAAGCCTGTGTGACTCTCCTCAGAAGATCAGAAGGATTGGTAACAAGCAACTATGTCTGAACGGGGACTCTGTGTAAACCTCAGATGGAGTTATAGAGCCAAAATGGGCCCCCGGATGCTTTGTACTTGTTCTTGTTTAGCTGGGAAAGAACAGCAGGGTATTAGAGATGAATGCAGCTCACTACATAGAAGGATAAGAACATACATTGATCATTGACCGCCATGAGCCCTCATGGACACTATTAGCAGTTGTATGGTTGCTTCCCTGTGAACTTTGAACTGACCAAAATGGCAGTGTGACTGGTTCAACATTTTTGCCACACACACGTGTATGTCCGGAATTGCAATTGTGGTCGAAACCATTGTTACTAAACTAAACATGTTGAGTGCAATGACACTGCTCTCTACTCCTCTCCTGCAGAGCTCCAACTGTAGGCTAACACACCCATGGGGCAGAAACGTGGGATTTCTGGGGGCACAATCGATGAGTGTACCTTTAAGAAACCAAATCTGACTTAAGCCAATATTTGAATTCACTCTTTATTTAACTTGAAGAATTGGCTTGCTATGGAAATGTGGAAGATGCTTTTTCTTACTCAGATTGAAAAGTAAGTGATTAATTCACCTGTTGTTCTGAATCCTCCATTATACTATATACTTTATGTACTATTCAGAACACTGGGTACAATAAAGTATCTCCAGGAACATTTACCTATATTTTTCTGGAGGACTTGACAAGTTTAATTTATACAACCAATAACCCCTCCTCGTGAATAATTTAAGCACTGGTGTTATACTGTATATCTTTATATATACGACTTTCTGAGGTTGACCGCTGGTATGTCTTTGTGGTTCTGAGGTGGCCATCTCCCATGGCAGATATCTATTACATAAAGGCCCAAAATACCTTCCGAATGCATAATGATCAATTCAGTCATTACATAACTGGTCACATGCACAGTACATGTGTATGATAAATGTTGAGATATACTTATGCTTAACTATACATGCCTTATTAGCACGTAAGCTCCATACCATATAACTATGCTCCATACATACAATATAAATTACAATAGATTGATTCATGCAAGAAAATAAAAGCTATAGGCAGTTTGGTTTAGACTTTGAAATGTGAGGCTTAAATTATTGACTTTGTATCAATATTAAAATATCAATATGTGGATTTTCAGACCATGAGATATGGCTTGTGGATCTGCTCAAATATTTAAAAATTTGAACTAAACGGCTATATGGTTATATTGTACCCCAATGCATTAATTATGAAACATTGGATCCCCCCCACCCAATTGCTCTGATGTCGTAACTGTTAATGCTGTTGGGTCTTTGATGTTCTTACAAAGTCATTCTATCTCTTTAATATGAGCATTTGAAGTAGACCTAGTTGTACTGTGTTGTGCTGTCTTATGTGATGCTTTCAAAGAGCTCCCTGTGGTCACAGTGTGATACTGCAGCAGTCACTTTGGCTGAAGCATGAACCCAAAGTGTCTGGGCGCGTTTAATATTTTTACGTATTATAAGTACACAGCTTCCAACACAGTGTTCAGGTCAGTACACATGACTTGTTTTGCAACCAAAGTATAGGAGAATTTCTCTGAAATGTCAGCACCGATTCATTGAGCCTATAAATCTCTGATTGGAGCACCACTAGGGAGCGCCACAGGACCTTTTAGAGAATATAAGATTTAAGCTTTTCCTGTTATGATGAGCTTGCTTGATATAAGGGGTATTTTCAGAAGTCGTGTGCTTTGAAAGCCTTTGCTCTGGATATTATAAGTATTCAGTCAGTTCTTGAGTATGTGGGGAAAGAGCATGCACTGTAGATGTGGCAGGGGGAAAACACTTCAGTGGGTATATCTTTAGATTAAAACAAATGTTCTGTAGCTTACTTACATTTTAATACAGTACTACATACTGGTGAGTGTGTTGTTTTTAAATCATATTTTTTTTGCTTGAACTATTTAGTGTTTTGGTACAAAAGTTAGCATATATGGTGTTTTGATTATTGAGTTAAGAATGATCACACAGGTTTTTTGCCACAGAAACGTCTAAAGAATGAAGCTGATGGAATTAAGAGTTTTCAGGTAACACTCGCGAATCAGTTAACATTGTGATTTATCATAGCCTTCAAATGAGTACATACTCTTCTGTCTTTGAAGTGTAGATTATATATTTTTTTATAAAATTCTCAAACCTTTTTAAAGCACATGTATTGTAATGTGTGTTTGTGAATATACTGTTCACATTTATAATAAAGGTTTGCTTTAACAAATGAAGCCAAATGTTTCAGTAACCAAACACAATAAACAGATGTGATGCAGTCTAAATTTAGATCCATTGTTGCCTTGTTTATATGCAGTAGATTCATAAAATATTTGTGTTTAATAAAACATTCAAGAAGCCAGTTCATAAGGCATTATGCCCAATAAAGATTAAATTTAGTGGAAACAATATTTCATGGCATGTTATAGATACATCACTGCTTGTATTCACATGTCTCACATACAGTTTTCTCATAATTCTTACAGAGCTTGGGGTAGAGCCTCCCAAATAAGCGACAAAGAAATAAAAAAAAGAACAACAACTGTAAATTTTAGTATAAAACACGGCATATCGCAAAAATGAAAAGAAAAAAACAACAAAACAATTAGATTCCATTCTTAAGTATAAACACAACATAAATTACAGTTAATATGACTAGTACAGACATTTATTCAATTTCATTTAAAAAACCCATAAAACTCTGACATAATTTACAAAACGTGTCCCTGTGCTATCCAAGACACACACGTGTGCCTCTTATTCCACATACAGTACCACACACCCTTTATTATCCTTTAGTTCAACACACATTTTGGGCATTTAAACATGGACATTATTACTTTTTTCTTCCTATTTTTTTCTTCCTCTTTTTAAAAGCAACTCAAGACATTTTGCTGTTTTACAGTGCTGATTCTGGGTACATACTAGTGGTTTTTCGGTGAGATTACATCTCGAAATCAGAGGTCTTTGATTTCATAAACAAACGTTCTGCTCCTGGACACTGCATGCTGCTTGATTTGCCAGCCATACGCATCACCCTTCCAGAGAAGTGCGGGTGTGCATAATGTAAACATTTCCATTCGTCTTCAAAACAGCTCTGCTGACAACGTTGTTTCTCCATCAGAACAGCAGCGACACGCAGAAGAACCATAAACACGGTTCCCCCATCCCCCCCGCCCCACCTCCCCGAACACCGCAACCTCTCTCTCTCTCTCTCTCTCTCTCTCTCTCTCAGTTTCACCAGTCCAGAGTCCAGGATGCTTGTGCTACAGAGGTACTGACCTGTAGATGCCACGTTAGGGATCAGCGTAGTTACACTTTCACTCTGTAGTCTGAACGCCACAATGCACCGCCTTGCTTTTGGGGGGGGGGGGGGGGGGGGGGGGGGGGGGGGGGGGGGGGGGGGGGGGGGGGGGGGGG
>JAODOY010023362.1:0-24161 GCA_025399855.1 Forbesichthys papilliferus
CAGAGATCGGGGGGGGGGGGGGAGTATATGGCAGGATAAGGTCAGAGAGGTACTGTAGGAGGGGGGCCGGTTTTGAAAGTCCTTGTATGCGGGGAGAGTTTTCAATTTGATACGGAATTGTACAGTAAGCCAATGGAGTTGAATCCTAATTGGAGTGATGTGATCTGTTGACCTTGTGTTGTGAGGATTCTGGCAGCAGAGTGCTGAACTAGTTGGAGGCGAATCATTCGTTTGGTTGGGATGCCATAGAGAAGATAGTTGCAGTAGTCCAGATGGGGACTGACAAAGGCGTGGATGAGCGTTTCTGTGCTTGAGTAGGAAAGGTAAGAATGGAGATGCACATGCAACACATGCATGGTCACGTGCACAAACCCCTGCAGAGACTGGTTTTGCTCATTACGTACAGTTTTCTACATATTACATGCGTACTTTACAACACAATTAAGGGTTAAATTTGTACATGACGTGGCTCCGATTGTTGCCATGAACCCCATATACCTTGTGTACAATAACACGGGGCTCTAATTATGTGATTACAACATCATCATCATTATTCATTTCAATTGGAGGTTTAGTTTCAGGCTTTGTAACGTCTGTGTTGCAGATGCCTTTTCCCAGACTTTTGGGAAGTTTGACGGAAATCATTTGTGTCAGTTGTGACCCCATCAAGCGATGTGCTCACTAGACGAGGCACGTTTTCACTTCAGTCATGTTTAAAAGAGCAGTTTATTCTGCTTCCTGGTGGGGATGCTTTAAAGAAAATAACAGATCGCTTTTACACTTCTAATTGGTGTGTGAAACGTTCGAAGTCCAGACACAGTTGTGCGCAAAAGAGACAACAAACCCGTAAGATTAACAAAGGCACATTCTAATTAGCCTGCGCTTGCATATAAACACACCAGTGATGTGAATAACATCACATAACAGAAAACACAGTCCATCTCTTTTGTTATGCAATCACTTTAGATAGTTGAATTTAATATATTTCTTGATGTTTTGATGACCGTGTGGATTAAATCCAAGGTGAACTTGTAGTTATATACAAAATATATTTTTAATAACGACTCCTTAAATGTGCATTTTGCTTCTAGCATTTTTTGAATGTTTATTTAGCAGCACTTGTTTTCTTTCTGCAATTTACCTCTTCGGTTAAGCCACTGACTGTAATATCCTTCTCCTGCCCACCAAAATTGAACCCCTGGTTTAGGTTTGCTGATGGGCCACCCAGCAACATTAAATGACCAACAGTAAAGTGTGACTCTATAGAATTGGATTTTATTTCATCCCGTTTCCAGGGACACCTATTTTCAAGCCTTTTCCCGGAGAGACGCGTGGCTTCGTTCAGTTTGCGCTGCATTCGGGGAAGGGTAAACATTGGTGTTTTGTATGATAAGACTGTGTGTGTGTGTGTGTGTGTGGGGGGGAATGCATATTTAAAGGAACATAATACTGAAGGGGGGGGGGTGTCTGTGTTGACAGATTGGAGCGTCGTGGTGGTGGTCTCGGGGAATCTTGGGGTCAAGCAGCACATGTCTACTTGCTGACAGCATGATGTGCATCGTTTCCAGGGGGGATTTCCTCCTGAAGCTTGGAGACCGGGGTCAATAATGAGAGAGGAACGGGGTGTCTGTGTGCGCCTGTGTGTTGAGGGAACGGCAGACACACAGCTACACACTTGTCTCTCTTCTGGCCTTCCTATTGGTTGAGTCGCGCGTGTGTGTCTGAATCACTGAGAAAGTGGCCGGGCCCGAGGTACATGGACGCGTGCGCACGCACGCACACAGATAATGTTGAACTGGTGGTAAAAATGTCCTGCCTTGCCTAATATACTGTATGTTATTTAGGCAGTGGCAAGCAGACTGTTGTGACACCATAACAGTGTCTAACATGCTAAACCTAATGTCTACCCCAGAGCCATGTAGAAAAGAGATGCGCCAACAGAATGGTGAATGGACAAGTCACATGATTCGTGGAGATGCAAAACAGTTCCAGGAAGTGCTTGGCAGGCATTTGGACCAACACACACAAATACATCACTGCAATATTTGGTAATTAGTAGTCAATAAATGCATTTATTTACATTCACTATATTATTTATAGCGTACTTCTAGTATCCACGGCTAACTTCTGGAGATGAGGTTGCAAGGTTCCACAATCCATCAATGCTGTGAAAAATGTGCATGACAAATGACAGATTTGCTTAACTAATGAAATATTCAGGGTTCCAACAAGTGTAATGCATATCTTCCACACCATAACCACTGGCAGCTTCAATGCCTGCAGTCAGAACTCCTATTATATAACAATATGTTTGCTTGTAATTATGTGTACAAGCACACTTAAAGGTAGTTAGCTAAATGTAAGCTAATACAAATTTAAGTCAAATCCACCAGATATCTGTTCGCATTTTGCTAGCTTACTGTACATAGGGCTCTACAGTGTGCGTGTTGAAAAAGTAAGCTCATACATCTACAGTACACAGCCCTGGCTCCGTGAATAGGACTATAAAGAAAGTGGCAATCACCGCTCACAATAAATCCGTAATGCTACGCTTTGTACACAGTGCGCTTTGATGTAAGGCATCGAAACAAAATCGCAGAGGAATATTGTTTTGATTTGAGCTCGAATTTAGCAAATGTTCTTTAAAATGACTGACCCTGCCTTTAACATGGGCTAAAAGCCATTTTAGAACTGGGAAATTGGTCAAGAGCCTGACAGTGCTTCTGATCAGACGGTGTAGGAGAAGGATTAGTGAAACAAGGGTATAGGGTGCGGGGAGGGTGCGGTGCGGCCCCGTCTTTCTGTGGAGGCTGACATAGGCAGCGCCTAGAACGCTATATCTACCATGCATGGCCTGAAACAAAATAGTTTTATCCCAAGCAGTACCCTGCAGAAATACCATTGCGGCCTCAGACTGATCATAGGTACTTGGAAATGAATGTTATATACTGTACTCAAAATACCTATTAACGCCCCCAGAGATAAATAATGGCCAATAGTGTGGTGAGATCCATGGACTACCCCGTTGACTTGCATGGGACGCTGGGTTGGTTCTGGTCTGCCCTCCTTCCAAAATTTGAGTGCGGAAGTGCCGTCCGTTGAAACCTCTGTTAAAACGACATTCTCTCTGACGTGTCCACGTCTGTCAGACGAACGGCTCTACTCTTCTCGTCACCTTGAGGCTTGTAAACATGCGAATGTATGCTCTTGTGCATCGGGTCTTCACGCCAGCTCGTGTTGCACGCACATAGTACACCGTACTGTATGCCTCATACAGCCTCCATGTGTGATTACATTTGTATGTGTTGACACAGTTGTACATTTTAAGAAAAAGTCGTTCCCTCCCAGGTGACGATATGACCGTGAAGTTGTGCTGAAACTGCAAAATCACATGTACCAAACAAACAGTGGCCCAGATAGAGTCGGAAAAAAAGCAGCTATGTGAACATCACTTAATTAAGACCAACGCTACATCCTTGTGTGTGTGGGGACCCCTCCAAAATGTCCCCTGACTTCACAAGGGGTCCTAGCCCCCAGGTTGACAGTGTCATTTGAATGCCCTATCGAAAATAAGTGCAAGACAAATAGAGATTTTGGTTAAATGACACGTTATGCCAGTTTCACAAATGTACTTTTAGGCCCATTTAGACAACGCAACTCAGATTATTCACCTTTAACACCTGAAGTCATAAGGATAAGGAAACTTTATTACCAGTAATTGTTCATGTGAAACACTCAATTATTCACAATTATGAAACATTAGGTTACTCAAAGTATTTAAGACGGAACAATGATTGCTGCTTCTCCCTTAAGATGATCCAAGGGCTTTTAGAGGCTTCTGTGAGTGTCTTTAAGTGAGTCCGCATGTGCTCTGTGTCTTGGAATATAATCAATAAAAATGGTTAAAAACATCAGTGAAGAGTCTATAAGGTTAACTTTGAATATTTTTTCTCCACCTAGGCCTATTAGTTTTATTCACCAACCTTGTAAATTGATTTTAATAGCATAGACCTACTTAATGTTACAGTAGAAATGAATTGGTTTCCTTTTTGTAAAAGATCCTTTTTAGACCAAGGACCTCCACTTTTGATTCAATATGCATTTATCTTCAAATCACCTTTCCTGCATGTTCTACTAAAGTTATTTGGATGATAACAAAAGCAATATATTAGAACAATACATTTGTGATTGAAATACCAAAGAAAGTTTTCCACACAATTACTTACTTGTTTATTCTGTATTTCACAGTAAATTCTTCTTTTTTTTTGGTAAGTGGTACGTTTGCACAAGGACAAAACTAACTAAAGCTTGTTTATGCATTTAGTTTCTTGTTATTTTTACTAAATGTCTTTGGCCATTGCTTTTTTTATCAGTTCCTCATTAGGTTTCCATTTCTAATTAGGATCTAACCTCCCCGGATGAAAGTGAGCTGAACAAACACAACACAAACAAATTAGTCAAAGGTACGACTAAGACATCTGCTGTGACACACCTCAGCGTTGCTTAGCTATTTAGCTTCTTTGAGACGACAGTTGAACGGGAAGTGGAGATAATAACCCTGACAGTTCTATACCCATCTGAATACATCTCACGGGACAGAAATAGTAAAGCATGCACCAACAACGCAACACTATTCATCATCTTATTATTCACACAAAAAAAATTGCCTGCTTACGGTTGCATTTGAGGTTAATGATTATTAGTTTTCAAACACATATTTCAACGTTCTGGGGCTATTTCGGGAGTGGTTATATGATTTCTCGGCTTATCAATGCAACCAGCTGATCCCGGGCCTGTTCCTCGTGACAAGACCCTAATTGCTTTCTATGTGTAGTTAATGTAGGTTCGTATGGTCACTAATGGGAACTGTCATACTGTGAAGCTTATTTCATGCCCACCTCGGACTGATTTAAATTGACAGGCTCAGCAAATGGCAACATTCTTATTATTTAATTGCACTTGTTCTAGCATGGATCGGGGTAGGTATTGATGCCCTGGGATTTAGAGGCTTTTGTATATTATAAAGGAAATGACTGCAGTATGTAGTAGAAGTTGTTTAAATAAACATTACCAAAACACAGTATATCAATACATATAATATATTATGTGGAAATGTGTGCATGTGTTATTAAAATACCGTTTGATTTTGCATAGGTGGAGTCAGCAGATTTAATATAATATGGTCAAATACAGAATATCTCCTCGCGGTCCGCTAGCAGTTGGTGTTACTGTTGGTGTTTTTCCATGCTCTGTACATGGGAACACAAAATGGTGCAGACCGCACCACACAACACCCACATTGTATGCACATTGCCAAAGCCTGTGATAATTTGGCAATGTGCATACAATGTAAATTCAAATATCAACAGTCTTTCTCTAGAAACCCTGACTACACCTTTAAAATCGCATACCACTTCTTTACATTTACATTTAGCATTTGGCAGACGCTTTTGTCCAAAGCGACTTACATGTACAGTAGTACATTTGTTAACAGTTGGACAGGTCGTATACCAGCAATTATAAGCAAACACTATTTTAAATAGAACAAATGCAGCATAATGTCATTATACCTATTACCACATAGTCAAACAAAGTGCAATAGGTAATGGCCTAGCTACTAAAGTGCAACAGGTAATGGCCTAGCTAATTTTTTTAAATTTTTTTATTAAATAGTGAGATAAGAGCATGAGAAGTAAGTGCAGGACTGCAAACCATAGATTCTGGAGCGCTCTGCTCAACAATATTTGGCGCACACACACGTATAGCATTAGCTATAGCATAGCATTAGCTAAAATAGATAGGTTTTTAAATATTACGTTACTGGTAATTGGTGTTTTGTGGGTCTTTAAATAGTTTAGTCTTCTCTAGGTGGATCTTGGCACAAACACGTTTGTGAATCCCTGCTATAGGCCACATCTTTCCCATGAGGAGCATGCACACACTTGTATAATGCATATTGCATTAGCAGCGATCCCGGCTCTGTCTATGCGAGTACTTTATTAAATGCACAATTTGTTCCATTCGTTCCATTACTTGCTATACTTAGCCTTACCCACCGTTGACATGTAGGAGTCCTCACATTTCCTGGGCCTCTTGTCTCTGGCCCGGGGAGACATGTTTTCTCCATACTGTAAGGCTTTAATCACAGTTCACGGCCTTACACGTGGCATCGGCTTTGAGTGGGAGGGGGGGGGAGGGGTCGGTCGGGTGGACACCCACAGTTTCCCCGCATTGTCGAGACCCCTAGATCTCTCTCTCTCTCTCTCTCTCTCTCTCTCTCTCGCACACGTTAGTTTATTTTCCCTTCTCATTTGTCTACCGCCCTCTCATGTCAGCTTTATGTTTACATTTACAGTGTAGCACACGCTGCTATCCAAAGAGGCATACCATTGGTACATTATGTCAAAGGATGAACCTGGGAGACCCCGGCAAATGTAAGCCAACAACCTTCTGTTAGAATAATGAAAGCATCACGTTATCAGGGCTAACACACATAACCAACATACAATCCTACATTCTGCCTAATAATAAAGTGCTGCATTTCAAAGGAAAAAAAAAACTGATTCAGAAGAGGTTTAGGATCATCATAGACCATTTCAGTTTGTGTTATTATGAGGTGGACAGGTCACTAGTTGAGGTACTAAGGTGGATTCTGAAGAGGTGGGCCCCTTCCTGCATTCGTTCATTCACCCACTCTGATGTATTTTTAATGTTTTTGCTCATTCTATCAATCTTTCGGTCCTCCTTGGTATTACTCCATCTGAAGGTTTTCCTTGTAATGTCAGCTCTGAAACTGTGTATTGCATCTCCCCGCTATCCAGCCTCAATTCCCCGAATAAACCTCCGCTATCTCCTATGATTAGGAGTCCCTAATACATCAGGTGTGGAAAAACAGAAATGTAAACATTGCATCCTTCGCCTTTTGTTTTTCTCCCAGGCTTGTGTACAATGATGGAGGCGTATCGGGGGGACGGGAGGCAGGGGCCATTTTAAATACCTATCCCTTTCCCACGCGGAAACGGAGGTGAGCGAGCGCCTTTGATCGCGACGACGCGGCAGAGTGAAATGAAGAGGAAATGGAGAGGTTGCGATTGGGACAAATCGCCTCTCAGATTGAACATGACACATCTCTGATTGTAATCTCGCATGCAGACTTTCAAGGGACGATCATCTCTCTGCACATAAGGCTGTATCTTATGGCCGCCGATGGAAATACATTAGCATGGCGCGGTACAGAGTTTCTGGAGAAATAGTGCGCGTGCACGTGCAGTAAAGTGTAAATGGATGTAGACGTATTTTGACAAAAACACCCGTGAGCTAACGCTCATTCACAAAACACACTCAAACTGTTGCATACATTGTGTGCATGTTTTGTGTGCTTTGAGGCCATGTCCACCTACTACTACACTGCATTCTCTGGTATGTTAAAGAGTCAATAGACTGGCACCCGATGGCAGTAAATGCAGTATATACACACTTGTATGTGTGATGTGTGTATGTGTGTTTATACTGGAACACACCCATGCAGACAGCGAAGAATGTTGCCATTTGCCTGTTAATAAACATGGAGGATTAAAACAAATAAAATATAAAAACTTAACGATATGCATGAGAAATGGAATATAAAAGGCCCTGATGTGTAGCGTATGTACACATGCACTCACACACACACCTCATCTAAAGTATTCCAACCTCTCCTAGTTTACAGTAAAATAAGAAACCCAAGCAGTTGCCATGGAAATGAAACAGTAGCATTTCCATATAAGCACCACAAATGCATTTGATGAAATACGTGGATTTTGTTTGGCATTACGCGATTCTTCTGCTTGTCAGTAGCTTTGTTCCTACCCATCCCATCCTGATAACGTTTTAACCAGTATGGCCGTTTTTGAATTAAGTAAAAAAAATGTTCAAAGGCTAATTTCTCAAAATAAAAATAAGATCAATTTCAAAGACTTTGTGGAGGGGTAAAAAGGGGAAGTTAACTTTTTTTCATGCTGAAGCCCGGAGCTGGCTGTATTCACAAATGTGTTTAATATTTTCTGGAATTCCGTCTTTATAGTTGTTGCTCCAATACATTTATTTTTATTTCTCGGCTTGTTTTTAAATCTAAATGGAATGTTGTATGTTTTCTTTCTGGAAGTGAAGGATTAACATCCCCTACCAAACAGTGGGGTTTTGAGATAGTATCAATGTATTTATTTATTTTTATTATTTGGGAAAGGTGGGTTTTATTTTAACACATACAGCACTGCGGTTTTATTTTTGTCATCATAGCATACCGAGCTATTTATTGTTGGGGGTGTGGCGATTGTGGGACAAAAGTTTCGAGAATTTCAGGAATAAACTGTTCTGTACAGAGGCACTTTGGCGTTTAATGACTTCTAGCTGTTTGAACCATACAATTCTGTACATTCTGTACAGAATTCTCTCTCTCTCTCTCTCTCTCTCTCTGGACGGTTGGGGAGAGGGACTGCAGAAGACAGTGGCCTGTGATAACTGCCATTAGCATGCCACTAGTCAGGTCTTAATATGCAGTTTCTGTGGGGTGGCATTTTCTACCGTGTTATTACCACCAAACAGATGTCACTGGATGGGTCGACTGAGACGTGCGCACGCCTGCGTGTGTGTTACGTGCGCTTGGTGTATTGTTGTTGTGTGTGTGTGTGTGTGTGTGAGAAAGTGTGGGTGCCTGGGTTTATGCACCCAACCAACTGCCATCTCTGTTTCTCGCTCTCTGCAGTTCCCATGGCATGAGCGAACCATTTGTCATTTCCAGCCACCAGACAATTATGCCATTTTTATATAATTTTAGTTAATTTCATACAATTTAGTAGGAGCCATCTCTCGTATTCTATTCTGCACCCCCTCCTCCCCCATTTGTGTTGACATGCAACTATGAAAAGCTCACTTCAGAATGCTCCTTTGCTTTTATTTCACACACCTGTCTACCTAATATTATTCATGTGTATTGAACTGTGGGGGCGGCTTAATATTTGTGTTGTGTTGTGCATACCTGTGTTGTATGGATTTTCTCTTTTTTTCCCCCTCTTCTGTGTGTGTGTGTTTGCGTACGTGCGTGTTTTTGAGGGTCTCTAATAATAGTGGATGGGTAAATCAAAAGTCAGCGTGCTTACACTTCCATCTCATGCTTCCTAGTTAAATAGATTATTATATTATTATATTATACATTATAATTTTGGACATTGAATGTAATACTGTTCCAGATTTCTGAGAAGTGATCAGCCCCAGCTAGAAAATAAACTCTTCCTCGTATCTTAACCAATCAAAGTGTTAAAAATAAGTGATGTTGACTAATGTAATGTAATTGTATGCACTGTATATTACAAGTACCTAGGACCGGTACTAAAATAATTTGTTTCAATTAAAGGAAAAAGGCAGGTGTAAATTAAGACGACATATTATTGTGATTACATAGTGATTTGATTGAGTTATGCATTAAAGTCGAATTGAATGACAGTTGCAATGGCGATGTCTCATTGTTTGCAAATAATTTAATAAAAATACACACAATAATTTAGTTGCTGTAGTAACTGTTTTATGTAATTATTTTTGTATTGAATCTAATGACGTGCCGTTGCCGGCGACTGTTGGTAGTTGCCTCAATCGTGTCGCCTGAAGTTGAGACTTCAGGTTCCCGCCCACTTCGCGTCAGTGACTGTTACTTCACCTGTCGTCACGTAAAGTCGCTGAATGTCATTAATTGTCTCTCGATGCTACATCGCTGCTAGTCGCTTGCAGTGTGTCCGGGGGATTAAGGGCGCACCCTGTGGCGTTAAAAAGATACTTTTTTTTGTTCAAATATTAACAAGCCTTCTACAGCATCACTGACTCCACCTTTAAGTTGCTCGTCGAATCCGGGAATGGCGAGTCGACTGCTGAGGGAGCACTCTAAGGCATTGAAGGAAGAGGTGTTTTATTTTTTTTGTTATGATGGGGATTAAATGTCAACAATCTTTATGATGCACTGCTGACTCCTTGACACCTTCTAATTTGAGAGAGAGAGAGAGAGAGAGAGAGAGAGAGAAAGATATGTTTGGATGTGAAATTGAAGGGTGGAACAGCATAGAGAGAAATCTGAGAGAACCTGCTCCATTTGGCAAGTCCATTGCACACAGGCTGGTTTCCCCACCATTTAGCAGGTTACACATCTGCTGAACCTGCAGGGTTGGTGAGGGGCAGCATTATGGCACATTTTAGGGACAGTATTCATTCACCTTGACTGAGTCCGAAGGCCATCATACTGCTGGTTCCCTGTTGGGGTGTGAGGACCGCTAGATTGTGCCGGGCAGGAATCTGACACGAGCAGTTAGCCGGTCGCCGTTATATTTTTGAAGTTAAGTCTTTCGCCGCTTTGCTAATTGCTAGCTTTTCAGTCGGAAAGTAACATATAGAGAAGTAAATTGCATGTTCTTGTCATTTGAAATCTCTGTCTGTAAACAAACCTGGCTCAATATACTGTATTGCTATTGAAGTTCAAATTCAATGCATTTAATCATTTTTCATTGGCTGATGAGTTGCTTTTCTCAGTGGCCCTTGCAGTATGTGGTGTAGTAACTTCAATAAGCTATGTCATGTGACTTGATGGAGTCTCCTGGGATACGGTGCTTTACTAAATTAGACCTAACTCAGCAAGTGGAGGTGGATGAGCAGCCAAAACCTTACTTGACCATCAACACGCAGAAGGGCCTGTATCAGATGAATAGACTACCGTATGGAATAGCAAGGTTCCCTGCTACCTATCAGCGCATAATGGATCAGGTTCTACCAGGGCTTGCTAGAACTATGTGTTATTTGGTTGACATCTTAATCACAGGCAGAACAGAAGTAGAACACTGGGAATATGTGGAACAGGTATTAAAAAGGACAGAGGATCTAGGGTGAACAAACGTCAACCTAGTGTAACATACTTGGGGCACAAGATCGATGGGGTCGATATACATCCAATCAAAGAGAAGGTAGAAGCTATAGCCAGTGCGCCTATTCCTAAAAATGTCACGGAACTGAGAGCTTTCCTAGCTCTACTCTCATGATACGGAACGTTTACGGAGAACTTGTTAACTCTGGTAAAACCCATGACTGAGTTATGTGGCACTAGTCAGAAGCTTGTCAGACAGCATTTGAGAGGACCAAAATACGTTTGCCCTCTTCTGCAGTTCTAACTTAGTGTGATCCACAGTTACCTATCATTTTAGCTTGCGATGTATGCTTCAGCTTATGGAATAGGAGCGGTCATTTCACACAGGATGCCTGACAAGGCTACAAACAAATATGCCCCACGTACCTTGAGTAAATCCGAGTTGAATTATTCTCAGAGTGAAAAAGAAGCTGTGCGTATCGTTTTTGGAGTACAGAAGTTCAGAGAATATTTGTATGGGTGAAGGTTCTTGTTGTTCACAGACCACAAGCCTCCAGTTCATATTTTAGGGCCAAAAAACAGGCGTGCCATCTCTTGCAGCTGCTCGTTTACAAAGATGGGCACTACAGATTTCAGCACATCAGTACGACATAGTGTATAAATCATCAAAGGAACATGCAAATGCAGTTAGCCTATCGAGGTTGCCACTAGGAAAGCCAGCTCCATTGTGTAATCCTGAGTTTAAAGTATCTTGGATCGAAGTGGTCGTATGTTCTTCTGCAATGCAGGAGAAGCAGCTTGAACATGACGCACATTGCACGTTTGAGACGATTTGAGCGGGACCAGAAGGTGTTGGTTAAACATTTCAGGGGAGGGGCTGGTAGAAAGTCAATCCAATGAATCATTTAGAAGATATTGGATCCTGTAACATATTTAGTGAACATTGAGGGACACACAGGCAAGAGACATGTTTATCAATGAACAAAAAAAACGTAAAAACAAAAAAGAAATAATTAAGCGTGTCTGTCTTTATCCCACCTGAGTTTTCTGTATTCATTCACACACAGGAGGCACATGCCTTGCTCTAGCGCCCCCTTGCTCCGGGGCGAGGGAAACACATCATGGCACAACATGCCATGAATTATTTATGTAAATACACCACATTTCTCCCCTGAAACACCAAGTAAATAACCATTCTACTGTGTATATTCCACAATAAAACGATTCCCATTTGTTTTCTATTCCTTAATTATTTCTATAACATCCTAATGAACATGCATTATCACTTGAGACTATTTAGTTTTTTCACATAACCTCCATAAAAGCATTTCCTTCAGTTCTTTCTCTCAAGTCTCTTTAAACCTTTACAAATCCATGCGATCCGGAGCTTTTCTTCCCGGTCGAGGTCTGCTACTGCATTTATCTGCTCTGTCACATCTACTGCCTCAGTATCAATCCCATTACTCGCTTCTCTAATGTCATACAATGGTTTGGCTACCATCTACCTCTGACTCCACATCTCCAATGTCTGTGGCAATTAAAGAACACTACACAGTAGAACCATTTTGTATTTGTTTCCATGCATGTGTATCTATGGTGCATGTTTGTGTGTAGTTGTTTTAAACACAAGTTAGTATCTCTCTCTGTCTTGCTTGCTAATGGGTGGATCTCTTGGAGAAGTGTTTGGGTGTAGCCTGTAGTCTAGCCTGGCTCCACCCAACTATTGCTCTCAATTCAGTGTTCACTGAGATTATAGTCTGGAAGCCCTGGTCGCTTTACCATTCGCGCAGCCTCTATGGATACCGGCTCTAGCTTCGACAAGTGGGGTTGGCTGAGTGCAATGACGTAGAAGTTGACAGTCCGCATTGTTAATCTCACAGCCGCACAGATTGGCCAGGATAGCTCATCAAAACTTTGATTGGGTGTCCAGTCTCTCACTCTCTTGCTCTCTCGCTCTCTCTGTTTACCTCTGCCTGCCCTGGCATTGGGAGAAAGAGGAAGGCCAGCGCTAGTGCAGACAATGAGAGCCACACGTACACCCTTAATTTAATCTAAACGGCAGATGGCTAAATGTAACCTGTGGCCCTGGCAGATTGATGTTTGGGTAAAGTCTTCCCGCACACTCCAAACATTTGAGAGAGAGAGAGAGAGATGTTTTCGAGTGAGCAGAAAAATAAAACATGTTCACACAAATATATCGGGTGAAAGACTCTCGTAGGGTGCCGATCGGATAAAAGCCAGTTGAAGACCCAGAAGTCAGACGGACGGAGAGCTGGAACAGAGAAGACCCAATCTAAGC
Organism: Forbesichthys papilliferus; assembly: GCA_025399855.1. Classification (NCBI taxonomy): domain Eukaryota; kingdom Metazoa; phylum Chordata; class Actinopteri; order Percopsiformes; family Amblyopsidae; genus Forbesichthys; species Forbesichthys papilliferus. The sequence continues at coordinate 13,179 of JAODOY010023362.1, forward strand.
CAGAGGAGATTCACAGGAGATCAACAGCAGCCCAAACCTCTTCCAGGCCGGGTGTGTGTGTGTGTGGGGGGGGGGGGGTGTATGCGGCATGCGCCATGAAAGGCTAATTGGGCGTCGTGGAAACGGAGACTACAGAGCGAGAGGAAACTACTCAAAGATGAATGCTAATTATTTTTCTCCGTGACTCTGATGCATGTGAATGAGTTTTAATTTCGACAGTTGTTCACAAGGATAATCGCCACTATCATGCGCACTAGACTTTTTACTTCTCCTGGCAAACAAACAGGTGTATAGTTTCAGAAGTCATGCTAAAGCACACTATACAGTTTACCTTGTTTTCTGGGGTGAAACCAGGTGCCTTTCGGCAGGCAGACAGCGGTGATATTACTGCAGAGTGTACAGGTACAAGGACCATCAACTCCTGAACTTCAAAGTTTCTGCTTTGTATATATTTTTCCTCACAGTTTCTGCTTTGAATTCTGCTTTGACCTTTTTGCAACTGCATAACTGGAGGATCTATTATTTTCTTTTTAAGCAGACGGTAAATTACGTAGCGCACGCACGCACGCACACAAAAATTGTCTCCAAACACAGCCAAATGGAGTTTAATCTAAACGAATTTTCAGTACTAAAGCAGTGACGGGTTGCCATGGAAACCCATTTTACCCCCCCCCCCACTGTCCTTTCTGTGCATTGGGGAAGGGCTATAATCCTCTCTCTTTGGGGCACGGGAGTAGCACCCGAGTTTAACCCCTGCCTACGCTGTGGCGCGCCTTTTCGTTTTTTTTTTTTTTTCCCAGCAGCATTCTGGTGTTTGAACGACTCATGAGGGGGTTGGCAGAGACCGCCACATACAGAGAGGAGGCGGCCATGTTGAATTCTGATGAGCTGGTAATTTCCATAATCAACTAACACATGCTCCCAGCTAATTGAGTTTTATTTTGCTTCGCGTGCACAAAAACAACATATGCCGTGAAGTTTACAGGAAATTAGCTTTATCAAATATAGTTGCAAGATGGGATTCTTTGCTAGCATTTATTTAGTTAATCTTATGTAGTGTTATGCTGGTTAGATGACGATCCACTAATCTTATCGATGTCTATGACTTTGAGTATTTTGGCCATATGTATATAAAAAAGGAAATGCTATTATTTCTCAAATGCAAGCATGCATCTCAATTTACTTCAGATGAAACCATTAATTTCTAATAGCTATGCATTTCAGGCTCACTCTGTGGGGATTTCAAATATGTATACCTTTTCAATATCCATTATTTTGTTCATACTATATGAATGAGTGGAGTCAATTTTAGTAGTTAATGCCATTTAGGAAAGTTTTAAATGACAGAAGAACTATTTATCCTACAACATGAGACGATACCAACTGAATTTACAGCTATTAGTAAAAGACTATATTCAGGGCTTGATTATGTTACACATTAGCTAAGAATATTTTCTTTGCGTAGCTAGTTAGTCACATGTACACCTTACAAAATAATATCTTGAGGTAATCCCTTCTCTTTTTGAATAAATGTATAGCGGGCTTGCGGAAAAGAGCAGAATTGGCTATCAATGAACGAAGGCTCGCTCATGTGTTTACCCTGGAAAATGTGAGTGATTGCCATAGTCTTAATCAATATGGCTTACACACAATCCATTAGCCTAGTGATTAACTGTACCAATGTTAGAGTAATTGTTTTTTTTTCAGCATCAACAACATAAATCATTTCAGTCTTTGCATTTTAACATCTTTCTGTGTCGATTTCATTCAATTAAAACCCTATCTGATAGGCGGGCTGAAAGACGGGCTGAGCCAATGGCGAGGGGCGTTGCGACTGAAAAGTACATAAAGATTAGGACACTGTCCTGCACCGTCCACTGTAGTTTAACCAAAGTAGAGAGAGAGACTTTGCTGCTCAATGCCCAACCTCCACATATGTACAGCACGCAAAAAGTCTCCTTCCACTTAAACATTTGGTATTTTTCTTTCTTTCCCCCAGTTACAGCAGTCGTGGAGAATTGTCCCCACACAATTGACCCAGCGTAGCCCAAATTCTCTCTATTCTCCACCACCATCTTCCGTTGAGTCAGGGCATCGAGAGAGGCTTTTTACAGACCTGGGATGAAGTTCAGATTTCACCGAATTGACCGCAGTCGCTCAACGTTGGCTACTTTTTTCCCACCGTGTCATGGGAAATCAGGATGGGGAAGGAAGACGGAGGGTGACGGTGTCAGACAACTTGAACTTGACTTAGGAGGAAATAATGTATGGAGACATTAGGTTAGGGAATTGGAATTGTGACTAGCAGGCTGTCAGTTTGAATCTGAAAATGTGGCATTGATGACAATATCACGTTCCCTATACAGTAGCAAGGACACATCTGTTTAAACAAACCCCATTTGACTGTTAAACTGTAAATGACCAGATGCTGTTAGGAAGCAGGTGTGTATTAACACGAAGACGTGCTTTTTCTTTGCTTGACGTGGCAGATTTAGCGCTGTACACGTGATCCTGGAACACCAGAACATATACACATTCACAAAAATACCATGTTTATCCCTTCGGGATATTGTAATTTTAATTAATAAAAGAGCACATTAAAATACATACCTTATCCCCTACCGTGTGCAGTATGTTTCCACATCATGGCTCACCGCAATGTGGTCCAATACAGTGTTGAATATCAATGCGTGTGTTGTAGTCTCTTTTACAGTAGGTTTGATTTAATGGCATGCAATTGTGGGTAACAGAGATCCACTTCTATTTGTAGAATGTAATGCCCTTAGGAATAAATATTGGCCATTATAATTGACCCCCAACCCCCATTATTTTGGGGAAGTGTCTGTCCACAAGCTTCAGTCATCTGGGAGTTAGACGGTACAATTCAACATGCTTTTGTATCAATAAGGAACATTTAACTGAAAGTCTGTTGACATTTGGCTCCTGCATGCTGTGTACTGTACAAAGTGCATGCTTGTACATTGACAAGGATTTTCCTCCATATCACCCTGCTGCCATGAATGCCAGTCCGAAAGAATTCAGCTCTGCGTCGACATTGTCTTAAGAGTATATTGAATGCTTGGCCAAGGAGAAACACTATTTACATCATGATGCATGTAAGTAATATGCTCCTCAAGAAGAGATCACTGATGTACAGTGTATATGGGTCTCTTTACAATGGTAAAGGTGTTTTTATTGTCAAATAAACATTGTGAAATTCATCCTCCGCATTTAACCCATCCCTCTAGGGAGCAGTGGGCATCCACTGGGCAGCGCCCGGGGTCCAAGTCCAGATAAAAGCCAGTGTCACATGGCTGTACTTGGCTGGACATGCCTAACATGGTTTTAGATAGTGGGGGAAATTGGGAGAACATGCAAACAACACACAGAAATGACGGGACGACCAGGGTTTGAACCCGGGACCTTCTTGCTGTGAGGCCACCGTGTTGCCTTCCAGCTGGTAACCAGTAAGACAAAAGGGAGGTACAAACACATGACGGATGGGGTTACTGTAGTACTGGGACATCAGGGGTTAAGAGAATAAGGTACATTCGCTGGTTAACAGATTGTCATCGCCATTATGTTCCCAGACAAAGGAGAGCTCATGAACAAGATACAGTATGTTCTATTAAGGTTATCTAATGTTTTACTCATAAGAGAATCAATACATTCTCTAAAACCTTACATTAAGCTGTTCGTGGAGGTCTGTGTATAGCACCGTCACCGCCATGCTAGTCAAGCCGGCGAGACGACCCCGAGGAGGATGTCGAAGAGACGCAGGCCTCCATTCTTCTCGCTGGCTAAATATCCTGTGAAATCCGGCAAACTTAATTTGAGAGAAAGCAACTGAACCTGAACTAAGCGGATTGGCTTAATAAATGTATTTTCCATTTAACGGTTTGATTTCTTCCAAGCCTGTTTACAGCTTCCGAATGAGTTTGTCTCCAAGTGAGGTACACGTGCGTGCCCCAAATCTGCTTACAGTCTCTTAAATCTATTATCTTCGGCCCACCTTATGGCAAGTCAATGACTGCTCGGTGTCTTCTTTGTGTGTGTGTGCGTGTGCACGCATGCGTGCCATGCACGGTAATTGATATGCACATCTGGGGTTGGCTCTGTAAAATGGAGGAGTGTTCAGTCGCCATTTACTCCTTTTTGTGACAATACATTTATTTTATTTATATGTGAGCACATTTATATTGTTAGTGTGTTTTCTTTTCTTAATTTTTTTGAATATTTCAAGTTGTAACAGATGAGAAGTTATGTATTTAGGCCTGTAAGGAAATGGGTCAATTGCATCACAGCAGCCCAGATAGGATACTGTAATGTGATGAATACTTCTGGTTTGAAGATATACAGCATAGAAAAAAATAGAATATTTAAAAACAAAAAAGTAACTAAATATTTTAGATTCGGAAACATGTTTTAAGCATTTTTTTGTGTGCGTTGGGTAAAGTTCTAAAGTCCAGGGCACCTTCGATTAAAATTAAACAGAGCTCTGGACCATGCAATTTCAATTAACCAAGAGAATCAAATTGTTGAAAAGATCTGATTGATTTTTCTTACATACCTCCCTTTCTTAGTTAATATAAACCTTTAATGTATGTATATTTCATGTATTAAAATGTATTTGGTGCTTTGATATGATCCTGGCATCCAAAAAGAATTGTGCTACATTAAAAATAAATGCAAATTAAATACATATATAAAACTAGTTTAACAAATTAACACATCTATGACATCTAATTTGGTTCACTGCTTAAAAAACCGACTTAATTAATTTCTGATATAGGTGAATGGAGAGAGGAGATGAAGTCCTTCTACTGTACTATACTTCTACTGTAACCATACAGTACTCTCCCAAGGAGACAACATCATTACGTTTCAATGTGTTCTGAAGATTATTCCATGACTAGGGCGAGGAATAGGAAAAAGATGCTCCACCAAGCTCCGAGCAAATCCTTAGTACCCGGTAAAGAAGCCATCTAGTGGAACTTAAATTCTAATGACAGTTTGTGAGTGAGATCAGATTACACAGATAATGTATGAAGGAAGTTTGCCCAATATGGCTTTGTAAATAAAAATATACCAATGTTGCTGTCTAGTTGTTTTGGTGGTTGTCCTACTTTAAAGGTCAAAGGTGTCCTAGACAAGAGTCAGGTCTACCTGTTGTAAAGCATTCTTGAGCAAACCCTTTAACCCCTAACATGCACTATTTGTACTCACAGTTTAAAGGTATAGTCAGCTATTGCAAGCTAATTATAACATAATACACTTTTGTCAAATTACCGTTCTGTGTGTGTTGCAAAAATAATCCAGTAGTTCTACACAGCCCTGGCTTCGTAAATAGGAACCTAAACAATGTGGCGAGCACCGCTCGCAACTACAACACCCCTTGGTTTTCACAATGTGTTTCAATATGTGGGGCGGAGCTTCGTAGCTCAAAGTTAGCTAGAACCCTGCCTTTGAGTAACGCCAGCTAGGTGGCCTCCAGCTAGTCATTGCATGTGTGCCTCACTATAATGCATTTTGGTTGTCGGGCTGCTCACGTCGGCACATGGCATGGGGGGGACCTCTCCTCGCCCACACAGAATTGAAGCGATTGGACAGAGCACTGCCTATTGCGTTCCTCGTTTCTCTCAATATTCTAAATCAAATTACTTTTTAATATAATCCACTCAAAGTTGAACAACCGCCAAGAATTTCACTAGCTACATTAATCAATAGTTGGTCCTTCATATAGGTTGTTTTGACAGAGCGGTTTTCAAACATGTAGCATATTACAGATACATGCTAATAATTAGTAATAAACATGAAATGGAGGGTTACGTTTAAAGGCTTGTATGAATCAACATAACATAGATGTTTATGTGTTTAACTGTTTAAACATAACATGTTTATGTTTCATATCAACCTTGTGAAGCCTGAGGCAAACTTTGCTGCACAATAACATTAGTTTCTATATTTTGTATATTAAAAATTAATGTTTGTTTGAGAGAAAACCCTGCTTTTATGTGTGTGTGTGTGTGTGTGTGTTTGTGGGGGTGTTGTTATCTTAGTACGTGTGTGTGTGTGTAAGCGTTTTTTAGCTACATTGCTGTGGCGCGTTGGTGGAGCTGACCTTGGTGCTGAAACTCCCCAGAAAAGCTTTCACAGTGTGTCCACTCGGGGCGATTTCAGCGCAATTGCGTGCCAACAAAGAAAGAAACCCGCTTAGATGACGACTCGCCATACAGTTTATTATAGCCTTAACTGTGAAACATATAATTGGACTTGACTGACCTTCTGAAGCTTCTCCCAGACGCGTGCCTGCACAGATCCCTGCCTTAATTAAAGCCTTGGTCTCCGTGTGAGCTTAAGCAGAGTGCAGAAAATGGAAAATAAAATCAACATGAAAGTTGAGGAAGAATGCAAGTAGCAATTACTACGTGTCTGACTAGGCCATAACCTGTATGACTGGCTTGACAGCTTTGTGGAATAAGTCCTTCACTGAGGACATCAAAGTGACAGGACATATTCTAGAGGGTTGTGTTTTGTTTTATATTTAGTTTTTAATCTGTACCAATGTGAATATGCGAATTCATGTCAATGTGAGATTATATATATTAAAATAATAGCCTGGAAGGTTTAAACATCTGTTAATATCCCGTTTTAGGCAATGTTTTGCCATATTAGAGTTTGTTTTATCGCTCGTCAGTAGGAATACATGCAAATGGTGAAATATGCAAATGTATGAACACCGAGCCTTTCAACTTGTCAAATCAACAGAAGGATCATATTCTGCTACATTTGTAGGCTGTATTTTTCACATTTTAATAACTGTTTAAATGTGCCTGATGGATCAGTAAAGCGGAGGACGGCTGTCAATATGTCTCGTTAGTGCAGGCAGGCCTAATGACCCAAGGTGTCTGGGCTCGTACCTGGAGAGCTAGTGGCGACGGCCTTAGAAACAGCAAACACCTGTGTTCTCTGACGCGTGCCTGTCACTGCTAATGGGGACATAATGAAGAGCCAGGCCCTCCTGTATCTCCTGGGGAAGGAGGGTCCGGTGTGGATCACGAAGACGTCATCGAGGCGGAGATCTCTCTTCCCGTCCATGTGTAGCCGGTGTGTGGTGGGCATCTGATGTAAGGCACAGCAGTCTGTTCAGATGTTTTCTAAAAAATTGACGTACAAATTCATAAACCACAGATTAACCACAGCCAGTGGCAGGTTTTTGAAGCAGTGATGGATCCATTTTTTTGGTGGTTTGAGTAGCAGGCAGGTAAAAAAAAAGTGTGTGTGTATATATAAGATACAAGATATTGATCTTGCTGAATTGTTTTGGTGCATTATAGCACTATTAACAGTATATGTTGTACAAATGAGCACCGTCAACTGATATTTAGATTCGTCAATACAGAAGTTGTATAAACTCTGCTTATACAATAGTTTTAGATGCTGTACCAGTGACAGAAAAGCTCTGTTGAATGTGAGTTAGACAACAGTCTCTCCTACTCGTTCAACAGCTTTATTCGCATGTGAATGACTGTCTTAACATGCATTGCAGATACCTTCAGACATCCTTGTAAACTGTCCATTAGCGCAAACGTTTGCATACTGTATACAGTATATCTAAATGTGTACATAATGTATACTGTATGGTAAATAAACAAAACTTATGAAAGTTTATAGCCCTACTTTTCACCTTAAACATTGAGGTCACTAGCAGATCTGAATTTATTTTGTTAGCCGTTTCATTCTGAACGGCTCCGGGCGAAAGATTTGACTAATTACCGCATTGCCCTGGCCCCAGTGGGACATGGCATTTGATCCTCGAGAAATTGATGAAACGGTTTAAATGGGAAATACACAATATGACAACAGTACAGACACACGTCTCCGCCACATTTTCAGTCAAAAGATCCCTTCCCTATTCACACTTTTTCTGTTTGTGTCCCTCACCAGATGTATTATACATTTCATACATCTAAATAACAGCAGAAATCTACAAAGGCCCACTGTACTTGACAGCGTCTCAACACATTTTGACTGTATCCCTCTTCAACTGGAAAGCATATCCAAGGTGCTATCTGATAAATATATACATACTATAGAAATACACATTTGATCTGAGAAATATATACAAAATAAACAAGCACTGGAGTAATTCATATGGACCTTCATCTTTATCTTAATTTAGCTAATTTTACGACTAACCACACGAACCATACCTGCAGAATGCGTTTGGCTTGCGAAAAGTTGGTAGTGTTGAGCTCGAGATTAAGGCAGGTCAAGTCATTCTCGAGAAGGCTTGCTAACATCTCAAATCGTGAGCTCCGCCCACAATGAAATGCATTTTGAATCCAAGCGGGATTGTTGTGAGCAGTGTTCGGCTCGCTGCTTTGTTTGTGTACCTATTTATGGAGCCAGAGCTATGTAGAGGTACCGGATACAATATTCACCATGCACAGAGAACAGTTTAGCGAATTGCGAGGAGATATTTGGTGAATTTTACAAAAAAAGTGCTGGCTTACAATTAGAATAGGTTACAATAGCCTACCTTTTACATAAAACAATTTTACACCCTTGCTATTTAGGATAATTGAATACAAAAACATTATTTTGTATGTACATGTTTACATAGTTATTGAGTTAAGTAATCAAGAGGATGGAACATAGAACATTGTGAGCCTGGTATGTTTTGCCCAGTAGTCCAAACTTGTTTCTACTCCATTTTATTTCTATAACCTATAATCTGATCTGAAACCTTTTGCTGGATTTTATATTTGCCTGCCCCACAGATTGTGGTGGTGTACTAACGTTTTGAAGATTTACCCGATTACCAGAATGCGTTTGCACAAATCCAGTGGAAAAATCCAGTGCTAAATGTTCACAACCTTTTGTAATCAAATACATGTGCTGGATATTTGAGAAAAGGTGCCAGTTGATGTCTTATGTTACATCCACTGTAAAATGAACCCTTTACATTCAAAACCAATGATTTAAAGTACAATTAACCAACGCATTTGGCTTATTAGGCCAATATTCATGACTGTGTTGATGTATAACAGACATTGTCGTTGCATACATACACCTCTGTCAGTACTGTACATATTAGGGCGAAGCATTATTCTTTATAATTGGTTCTATGGAGTATATTTGGTTACTGACCTATTCAATTACAGTAGCTCTGCCCAACTTTGCATTTAAAGGTCCCTTAATAAACCTTTCATTAAATATATAAATAGACAGAAAATTACATGAACATTTTTAACTAGAGACAAAATGCCAAATGTATTGTTTGATTTATGCTACGGAACATCTCAATGTGAAGATGTGAAGAGAGAGCAAATGCATATTAATATTATTAATATATCGCTGAGCTAATTCAATTTCCTTCCCAGTTCAAGTTTCTGCTCCTACTCACATCTCATATCTTTATTGTTATATTGACCTTCGTCCAATTACTTACAGTACATTTCATAAGACACCATGGAGCTTGTAAATGTAGTCATATTTCCATATAGGAAATGTCATCACATATCATAAAGAGTGCGCTGGCGAAGGGAATATATATATATCTTCTTATTAATATTATTTTTTTTTTATTCAAGGAAGAATAACACAGAGACAAAAGACTGTGGTCCCTCAGCCTCAGACAATTTGGCTTTTTACAGGCCACAGAGTGTTTATTTGATCCAGAGAGTGACAGTTGTCACATTGAGCGCCTTGTGAAAGGTGTCAGGACTTTGCTGACGGGAGTGCAAGCATCAAATCTTTAACGAAACAAATGAGGACAGAGACTGAAGGAAAGAAAAAAGGATTTCAGGGAGGAATGATTTCCATGTGTGTCTCCTCCATCTGTCATGTGTGCGTACTATGGCCTGCAGTGTTAGCAAAGTGGAGGGTGATGGTGGTGGGGGGGGTGTCGGGCCTTTAAGGGACCAGTCGAATGTTGGAAGGAGTCTCGCTACAGGCGTCTGACAGACACAAGTGTGGTCCTGTCTTGTGTGGGTGCGGGGAATTGACACGTGTCATGCAACCGTTATCCGTGCCTGTTCCACCGTTGATATCCCGGCTCTGGGATGTCAACCGGTAATTATATGGACGGCTAACGCTTTGACCCAGTTGCCTGCATGGTTTGCAGCCGAGATGAACCCAGAATAAAATGCATGGCTATAAAGACATGCCACTTGGAGAATTTTGAATAGAGCTCTATGAGAGACTTCTGAAACGCAATATGGCAGTTGGAGAAACATGTCAATACATAAATAACACATAACATAATCCAAGGCTGTGTATAAAATGTAAACTCGTTCTCTATAGTGAATCAGACATTTTGTAGTGTTAGAAATCAAACTTAATTTTTCGTTCACTAAATACTGCACACGAAAATATTTGTAAGGCACTCCATGCGCTCAATGTAGTTAGCTAACATGCTACAGTACTATTATAATGGGCTACCTATACTGTACTGTAGTCTACGGAGTATTTTTTTTAACTTAACATTAGATTTGATAGTGCTTTTATTCACATTCATAGGCTGCTTGTGTGTGTGTGTGTGTGTGTGTGTGTGTATATGTATGTATATGTATATATGTATGTGTATATACTGTGTGTATGTATGTGTATATACTGTGTGTATGTATGTGTATATACTGTGTGTGTGTGTATGCGTGTATATACTGTATGTGTGTGTGTATGCGTGTATATACTGTGTATGTGTGTATATACTGTGTGTGTGTGTGTGTGTATATATATGTATGTATATATATGTGTGTGTATATATGTATGTATATATATGTGTGTGTATATATATATATGTGTGTGTGTGTATATATATGTGTGTGTGTGTGTGTATATATGTGTGTGTGTGTGTATATATATATGTGTGTGTGTATGCGTGTATATACTGTGTGTATGTGTGTATATACTGTGTATGTGTGTATATACTGTGTGTGTGTGTGTGTGTATATATATGTATGTATATATATGTGTGTG
>JAODOY010023373.1:0-24160 GCA_025399855.1 Forbesichthys papilliferus
AAATATATATAAATATAAATATATATAAATATAAATAATGGCTCAAGCATTTGGGCAAATAGCCATATAGGATATGTCAGTGTAGGCCTACACACAAAAACAGGACATTATCAAAGGGATGTTTCTGAAGTTAAAAACCAGTTTAACATATAGACTGTGTATTATTAGGCTATTGTTATTTTCAGTTGGACTTAATGATTTGTTTATTAGATAAAGTGCATGGATCTGGTAGCAAACTAAAATTCCTGTGGCTAATGACACAATTGTCTTTAGATGTGAGAGGGTGTCTGACTTTTAAAAGTCTTTTCTATAGTCTTTTCAAAGAATTCTAGTGTATGGTCAGTGTGAAAGGGCTTTAGTCTTAGACTATAGTTTTTTTGAAGTCTTTCTAGAATATTTTATGTGTAAGGTCAGCATTAGCTGTCAGAGTTTTGATATTCATTGTCTGTTAGCATCATCACTCAGAAATCTGTATCCATAATTCCAGTGCAATGCTAGTGCAGTGCTTTATTTACTAATTTCACCTTTTCCATTTTTTTTTAGCAGTAACTGTAATCCTCAGTGTAAGTTTAACGTCCACTTTGGTCATTATGAAATTGGTCATCGTTCATGTCAATGAAAATACCTCACCTGTCAAGTAGGCGGATCAGCCAGCGCTGTGTCCCAGAGTTTACCAAAGTAAAAGCTGGCTCTGCGAGACTATTACACAATTTACCAACCCTGTGTCCCAGGCTTTAAGTCTAGGCAAGTAAGCACAGCTTTTGCATGACTAGCCTTAATGAAAACGTATCCTTCCGCACTTAATAACTCATAAAATTATACTGTGATTTAAAGAATAGTGGCTTTGTGTACAAAAATGCTATTGCACCATAAAACATCTGCACAGAGAAACACGGAGAAACGCTAATGCAGCCCTTTAATTGGTTGTATGAATATCTCAGTGCAGCGATGTGCCCCATGCTGGTTACAGAGAAAACCCAGTCTGTCAGAGACATACGGAGCCTCCCCGAGATCAGTATAGCACACACACTTAAACACAAAAGAACGCTGAGCGGATTAGATGCAGGGAAAAGGAGTCTGTGTGACCGCTGTATATAATGCCACCTGTGAATAATTATTTGCAACCATTAACATTGGCCAGTAGAAACAAACATTATATAGCTTCAGGCCACAGCCGCTTATTCGGGGGCAGTTCAGTTGACATCTAGTTCTGTTCCATTACTGTGATTAAGAGGATTCCCTGCTGAGTAATCAAGGTAACTTATGCATCTGAACTAGCCTGCTCCCTACCACCTAACTGTCAATCTTAACATAGCTGTTTTACAAATAATGGCCAACAGTCAATAACAGGATCCCAAATATATTCTGTGTCTTTCTGCACTTGTATCGCCTTTGTCATGTTCATGTCCCAAGACCTAAATCCAGACTTTGGTTAATCTGTTGTTGTCTTTTTGTGACATATTGCCAGTGATCAATCAATGTTCCACAATAGTCTAATCAGAGCTTTTGAACCACCTTGTGCATGCGCAAAATACTCACTTGGCTGAGCCTGGCTTGAATATTATTGAACGCATTTAGCCTTAACTGTAAGATCACGTTTATTCAAGCTAGGCTATTTTATTTTAGCCTTGATATTCTGAGCTTGCTATTTGTAATATCCCCAGTCTAATTTAGCAATGTAGTCCCATTGAGCCCCCTTGTATTTGAGAGGGTGTTATCTACAAACTACCATGCTTGGTCAACAACCCATACATTCGCCTAGCTAACAACTACCAGTCCTATGCACACACCTATTTTTCTTTATGATAAAGCTGGCTTGCTATTATAATGTATGGACTTTTTAACATGAGCGTGTTTTTGAACCGTGTGATGAAAGAATGTTGTCTTGTGATGAAAATGAAGATAAGAGGGGATTGCATCCTTTAGCCTTAATGTAAACTAAAGCATGCTACTCCATCATTGAGATGAACAGGATTATTTAGAAAAATAAAGGAGGTAATCATTTTTTGGGAATCAGCTGAAGCGGCAATATTGTATATTGAAGAGGAACAGATCAGTGTGAAATTGTTTTCGGGATGTAAATTAGTGGTTAAACATACATAGCATAGCACAATGTCTGAGTCAGGTGAATTTGAATAAAATTACTTTCCAATATCCTCAACACCATAAACACTTCCATAATGGAATAGTAAACATATTGAACTTTGAAACTGAGCGCAACCAAGAAACAAATTATGAGTCAAGCTAGGTTTGGCCACAGGTGACGAAAGGGCTGCTAAAGTCGCTATGGCTCAGCATGTCTTATAGAATTACAGCAGACAAGCTAAATAATAAATTAGCTAATTTCTTATCTTGTTCTACACACTAACCACGCCATACCATAATACTAAACTGCTGTTAGCTGTCTGACACTAATGGTAGGCTCCCTCTGACCCTATAATCCAGTTTAGCTACTTGTTTGTTTGGTCTTGGCAAGTGACTCTACTCTTGTTTTGACATGGGTGCATAAGATATTAAAAATATGGTGTATATATCCCTCACATTTACTCACTTAGTGGTGGGAATTGTGAACTCAAAACAAATGTTTTCAGTAAATGTTTCACTTTTATAAGATTATGAAATATCACAAATAACCTTTGTCTGCTTTTAAAGGTTTAACACCAAAGGCTATACTCCACACCAAGGCTGAGAACCAAACAGCTTTTCTCTATAAGGGCTGCCAGTGAACTATTTGATGGGATTTAAATTGGTGACTTGAGAGAGGTAAGGATTTTTTTCTCACTGCTAATGTCATCACACTGGCCCTTAGTCCCAAAGGGCAAGGCACTTAAGTAGCTAGCAACTACACTGCAATATCCAAAAGCAGAAGACTGAAATGGAGTGAGTGAGTGCATGTGTGTTTGTGCGTTTTGCATACTGTCGCTTTATCATATTAATTCCAGGAGCACAGAACCTTCTGTTGAATTCTTTGTTCTCATGTTCGGCCCTAAAACCACCATAAATCAACTTCCTCTTCTTTTTCCTGTCCGAGTATCTTTTTCAATGACGGGGGGGGGTGGGGGGACCAGACGGTCACATTCCTGGCCCAGAGGCCCTGATAATTTTTCTCTGTCCTTTTACCTCCTCCCCCTTTGATTTCACACAAACTAACTTCATACAGCATTTGGCGTCTTTACCCTCAATATACTGTAAGACCACACACATTGGCCCTCGTTTATGAAACGTGCGTACGACAGAAATGTGTGCGTATGATCATTTCCACGCAAAGGTCGGCATTTATCAATCTGGACCAATTTGGACGTGAGCAGCCGCAACAATCAAATCTCACGTCAAGTCTCAACTCGTGTACGCAAGTTTTCAAGTCATCTTACTTGCGATGCAGCATAGTGGAGGTGGCGAATAATGGACCATATTCTGCTTCTGACAGGCATTTAAGAGTAGATATTAATTTAAATATATGACTACAAAATATATTTCGTAAGACCAGTGTAGTCTGCAGGAGTAAGCCTATAGTCTGCATGCCAGAGAAAGCAGCATAATTCTGGCCTGTGTTATGCATAGCGCAGGTTAACAGGGTGTTATTATTTGATGATCCAATCCGATGCTGACAATCTAGATTGTCAAAACAGCCGTAGCCTTCTCAGCACAGCCCCAAACGGGGCCTGCTTTTCAGAAATATCATTGAAATGAACCAATAAATAAATTATCTAAACCTCTAATATTTATTAGGAGAATTACGGTCGAGATAATTGTCTTTTCATGAACATATTACAAGTAGTAAACTCTAGGGGTGAGGCCTCTAATTCCAGCATTTTTAAGGGCGTGGTATACCTGACTCAAATTAATGGGTCATTATAATAAGCTATTCATTTGGATCAGCTGTGTTGGAGCAGGGAGACATCTAAAACATGCAGGGCAGCATGAGTAGCGACCATTTTGACACATATAATCCAGTTAATCTTAATACATCTAAGCAGGCCACACAATTTATTTCACACTATTGTACATATTTTTGAAATATGCGTGATAGTTTATGATGGTGATAGATAAGCGCTAAGGAAGAGGCTTCTCGGGTGTAAATTAACAAGCCCACTTTATAACAACTCAACTAACATGAACCGCACTTCTAGATTTTCTCTGGAGTGCGTTACAGTATGACCTTGGCTAGCATTATGATATCATTATTGGCATTAACAACAGGGATTATGAATGTATGAATGAAGTAGATGTATTTTATTAGACTTTGGTTCAAACCTACCATAATTAGAACAGAAAAATAAGGTGCAGGATGACTTTTGCTAGCTGTAATCGTTAAATATAGTTGCAGGTTCCCAGTTGACTGGCATCATTGCTTTCTTCAGATTCTTTTTTTTTTTTTTTGTTGTTGCTTGAATATACTCATTCTCAAATTCAGGTTTGAGGAAAGCATAACAGGAGATGCATTTAATATGTAGGAGCAAATGTTGTAATTTAGCTTCCGAAAGTGTTTTGCCACAAGGTTTGCTTTAAAAACGTTTGAAGTGTTAGCAATGTCTTCAGAAGCATGCAGTGTAATTATTCAAATGTTTATAGTTTATTTAAAACAGCAGATTAAGCAAAAATTAAACCCTCCAAAATCTACATAATTCTTTGAAAACTATGACAGTTTTTCCTGAAGCAACACCTGAAATTCCTTTTTCAAGGGGACAGTAATCAACATCTAGCATTCTGATACCATCCTGATCTTGAGAGTTCCAGTGTGACTTCACCACAAGTATGTCTGGACAAGTCAAGTCCATTCGCTTGGTCTAATCAGTGTTCTACTGGCAGCTATGGGCATACTGTTACAGTAAGTGTAACTGCACCCCGGCACAGAGCCTGACTACACCCACTACAACTTTGAAAAATGCTTCAAGGGGCAGACTGAGGGGAGGGGCCGAGAGGAGGACCTCCATGAACATTAACGTTAACATTTGTATTTGATGACGTATGAGCGTACTAAGTGTATAGTTGAAAACCAGCCAGGTCCTGGGGTGATTTTTAATAGATATGACGTGTAGTTCTGTTTTCAGCACATATAATGCAGATTTTTATAAAAACTGGAAGTTTGTCAATATTAACACCAGCATTAATGTGTCTCATTGCAGAGCAGTCCTATTACTTAGTGTACAGCACAAAACAAACATTTTAGGGTGAAATTACTCTTCAAGTGCAATATAGCGGATCAGTGACTGTCCACTTTTTGGGGGCTCTGGTGCCGGAAGTAAATTTCATATTAATTTTCTCCATTGACCTTTCGGAAAATCCTCATAAAAAGGATTAAAGGTAACTGTTTCACTCTATGCTAACCCTAGATAGACGTTGATAGACAGATGGGTCATCCAATCACCTGCCAAGCATTTTCTGAAAGTGCCTGTCCTTTTCCAAACTGTTGGTCCAAATAGATGCTTCTCTGTAACAAACATTTTACAGAGGTTACTAGGGATAGCGCATCCATCCCTAGCCATGTCCAATGGTCTAATCTGGCTTCAGTAATGGCACTGATTACATTTTATTTGTGTGAAAAAAAACACATGAAGCATGGTCTGAGACAAACAGAGAGAATGGGACGTGACTGACGAGGCAGAAGTGAGAGGAGATGAAAGCTCACATTCACAGAGACGATAAAGCCAAGTGCCTTGTTTTATTATCGGCCTACAATCAAATGTTAACCTCTTTTTGTTAATACAAACCTTCACTTGACACAGAACCTGACATGGTGCACACCGCACCAGACAACAGTATCCTGCTATGTGGGGGGTAGAGTTTCTGAGGGAGCACCCTATGGCATTGAAGGGAGAGGTGTTTTGGTTTGATTTGTTCAAATAACAACAATGACTTGTTGACAACTATTACTTTAACATTAAACATGACATTAAACTTTTTTTTTAACACAATGATACTTTGGGTAAAAAGGTAAAGATCTGCAGGGTATACGAAAATCTAATTAGCAAAACCAGCTACTTTACGAAAGCAAACATAGCTTTCCCAATAACTTGGCTTTTCCACCTCAGCATAAATGCATTCAGATTACTCCTTCCACTACGTGTTTTTGTTCTATACTGTAGGCTGTAAATCAAGGTGAACCAAATGTTGCTATACAGGCAAGCTTGGAGCAGGTCATCTGCATAATACATAATTAGCTTAAGTAGGAGGCTGTCAAGCAGTAACCTGCATTACATAATTCTCTCATGTCCCCACATTGGTTTGTGTTACTTTCTCTCTACACGTGTATCTACAATGTATATTCATTCTGAGATTTCTGCATTAAAGCTTAATTTAACTGACCCAGAAGTCCCATAGGACCATCGCAGACCGTGATTTGGCATTCCACAAAACTAAATATGGATTATCAAATGTTCTTAACTCTACAGGGGATTTTCCTCTAGGCATCAATACAGTTGTACACATACAGTGTTTTTTGGCACATGAATCACTCATTGCCAAAAATGAGCAAAATGTGTGCACTGTGCTCCAAACTGTTAAGTTAATGGACATTATCAAGTGTTTCCATCCATCACCATCTTCTCCTGCTTATCCGGAGTCAGGTTGCGGGGGCAGCCAATTCAATTGCCAATTGAAATTTAAGCAAGAAAACCATCAAGTCAGGCTAGTTATTTACAGTACAGCATTTTTATAGTATCTTGTTTGAACATCATGTCATTGAATTATTTCAGGATAGGTCAAACTGTTTTTCTGTCACCTTGTTCTTCATTACATTTAACAATATGTTTTTAATTTGACGGAGTATTGGGAACAACTGGCAATGAGCAAAGCAAGGGTTCTATGTGAAAGCAGCCAAAATGAGAGGTAGAGTAGTCATTCAACATTAGACATGAAAAACAGCTAGAGGGTGAGGGGTAGCTACTTCTCTTGTTCTACATCAATCTAATTAGCAAGAGTCAAGTGGGTGGGCCTGACTCACCAATCACACAAGACACAACCGCGTCCACATACATCACAAACCACAAAACCACAATTTACCAGCGCTATTAAAACCTTGGCCAACCCAGCTCCTACCTGTCTCATCTGTTATGTATTTGTATCTTCCCCTTTGTCCACGTGGAAGCACTACAAACGTATAGCACTTCTAAATGTCCCCACTTGATATGTGTGTATGTGTGGAAGGTCGGGTGGGGGTATATTTGATATATAGAAACATGAGTATTATTATTATAATTCTTAATTATTATAATTAGTATTATGTGGTCCCAAAACTGTGGCTCAGATTCAGGACACCCTGGGAGAAATGTTCTTTTAGGCAGTCTGTTTTATTTGTAGTGGTTTGTGACCATCTTTAATAGAATGTCAAGTCAGTACAAGGTCTGACAATAATTAGGACGTGTTTGGCTCCATGTAGGTCTTCAACCACTAACGTGTTGTGTTTACAATACATGGCTAGGTATCGAATACAACTACAAGACGTCTTGGCTGTTCGGACTGCAAGCAAAATCACATTTGTTTCTCAAATCAGATATTTTTATTTGCAAATGATCAAATACGATTTCTGTGTACAGACATCACCAACCTATGCATGGGTTGCTGTGGTCACAACGTACACTTCAGTAATTCTGTAGCTATGTTGGTGAACATGCTTTCCAACATAGATGCAGAAGAAATGGAGGCTCATCACCTTGCTCTCCAAACCATCAGTGTTGTAGTCGTGGGGAGCATCACTGTGCAGCAAGAGAGCATTAGCGAGTGACGCAAAAGACACTTCGAAATCCGTTTTGAGCAACCAGAGGAGTGAGATGGATCTGTACGTAGAAATCCTATTGGAATCACATTTCAAACCATCTCCAAATATGGATGGAATCTGATTTGCAACAATTAAATTTCATGTGTTTATTTGCTGTCCAGACCTCTAAAATCAACCTGAATAAAAATGGATATGCCAAATATTTGATTTAGGATGACAGTCTTGACACCATTTTCATATTATTTCTTATTTTTTAATCTCCAGAGTATTATAAACTACTTGCAAGAGTAAAATGTGTGTATGGTGGTGGTACATTTAAGATGCATTTTAAATTAATTCAAACTGAGTGTTGACATGACATGAAAGCGATGGGTCATGAAAGGATTAAAGAGTTTCTCTAAGTAAATCCTTTCAGATCTGTAGAGTGAAGCATTTTCTTCTTCCAGAACAGAAACACTGATAGCATAAAAAAATATATTTCTAATGGCGACATCAATACCTGAAGCTATAAAAAAAAAATCTATTTGATTTGTTATTGTCTATTATCATTTTATCCATGTCATCTTCTGAAAAAAGTACTTAGTTAATTACCTAAAAATATGTGTTGCCTAATAGCCTTCAAATGACAACATTTCAGTTTTCTTGCTCCCAAAGAATAAGCATGAAAGCTTTCACACACTGATCTACAGAGTAATGGGGCAACCTGGTGCTGATGATTCATTTAATTTCTTCTAAAAATAATATAACATCCACATTACGTATTTGTATAGGAAATGTGAAGCAAAGAGCAGAGGAGTGCTCCATGGCGACCTGCATGAACTTTTCTCAGAGGTCTAACATACAGTATAGCTGTGTGTATGTGGGGTTAAGTCATAAAAATATTGTCATAACGTTACTATATGGAATTTGGGACGTTACTGTTTATAAATATTTTTAAATGCGATACACATTGGTGTACAACCAACGTACGTTTGTTGGTGTGCGCTTGTGTATGCGCATTTCACAGCGCCATTCATCAGATTTAAAGTTCACATTGCTACAGTCCAAGTACACTTGTGAATGTGAAAATATTCTATACAAGAGCTTAGATTAATTGAAATATACTACATACTTGCATTACAGTGTGTTACTCAGTGAATATGTGTTTGAGGAAGAAATGCAAGTCAATATGGTTTATTAAGACTTACAAGCACTTTGTTTTATAGCACGTTTGTAGCCTACATTACTTACATTAAGGCTGTGTAGATGGACAATGACAAAACATGTTGTAATAAGACTATATGCCTGATGATTTTATTTTTTTATTTGGTTTAGTAGTAAAAAAAAAGATAGTATATTAAAATAATATTATGAAATGATTAGCAAAATACCCTCAATAGGGAGATTGTGGGGAGATTGACATGTTAACAGCATGTCATCCACTAGTTTAAGAATACATCAATTATGTATTGGATAACAAGCATCTCTCCTCTTAGATCCAAGATCAAGAATGACCGGGTCACCGGGCCAAACTTACCTACAAGCAGCCAGAGCAGCACCTGTTTCTGTAGAGCTGAGTCGTGGTGTAAACCCATCTTCTTTTATGAAAAATTGTCCACTGTGAACGAAGTTTGGTTAAATCCAAGCTAAGGCGCCAGGAGTTCGGTGTGTTCACCAGGCCAACTTAGTATATTTACAACACGGCACGCTGTGGGATAAGATATTTACTACTTTACTGTTACCCGAAGCGAAAATCCGGCATTACACCAGCAATTATAAGTCTACCGTAACACTTCATAGGGATACGAAATCCATGTAACGCGCCAACATTACCATATATATGTTGTGGGTTTATCTATCACCAACACCGTGCGCCAACTGATCACTCACAAAGCTGCGTAATAGGAGATTTCGTTTGTCCATTTACTCCCCCACCCCACGTGTCGTCGAGCTCCTGCCCTTTATTTAAAACAATACCATATCTCTTCTAAAGTAATAAAAGTCCATATTAGAGAGTTTCTCCAATCGCTTCGACTCCAAACGAGATGCCAACCACCGTACACTACGTTGGTTTAAAAGTTAAGCGCATACCAGGGGGACGTGCCCATAGGCAGTCGACACTGCAGCTTGTCTTGTATGGAGCGCTCCGTGCGTCTGGCGAGGGAAGGGAACTATGCTTTAGAGAGAAAGAGTTTGAATGACAGCTGCACATGGAATGGAGGTAAATAATACTGTCAGCGTGAATAGTTGGGTGGAGGTTTTTTTGCATAAAAGACAGTTACGCGCACGAATAATTGATTTCTCATTAGGTGATTGTGCAATGCTTAAATATGTAAACATTTGTGTTTGAATAAGACTTCTATCTTGGCATTAGATTTAAAGCGGTAAAATTACATGTGCACTAATGTGAACAAGCTATAGTTTGTTCACTATAGTACGATTATGAAATGTTAATAGGCTACATAAATACAAAATATCCATTGCAGGCTACAATTACAAAACATTGCGTATAAATGTCAAATCATATACGTTATCTACAATGAATGTAGCCTAATTATGTATATTTAAGCAGTGTATAAAAAAGTTGAAAATATAAATTGTGGCTGAAGCGCTTGATTAAATATATAATTGATGGTTGTCTGATATCGCCATCTAGTGCTTAATCGTAACTCCGCGGCCATTTTTTCTATTTGCTATGATAACCGTCACTGTAATGGATTGAAAACTAAACTAAATTCGTATAATGAGAGCTTTCTGTTTCAGTGAGAATAAACGGATAGCATTTAACAGTAGGCAACTATAACATACTTAACACTTCACATTATTATTGTGGTTAGGTGTACATACAGTATATTATAGAACATAATATAGACTATATTGTGTCATCTAATATTTGCTTTTTAAAGTACAAACTGTTCTTGTGTCTTCATTTCAGTTGCTGCAAATAGTTAGTCAGCCTTTTTTTGCAATGACATAATTCCAACTATTTTCTTTGTATACATGACCCTCACCAGTATTATATTAAAAAAAGCATACAGCATAATCTACACACCAGTTGGTGACAATGATTACATTTTAATACAAAGTAAGAGAGAGGCTATATTTTTAAATCAAAAAGAGCTATAATGAAACTGGTTATCAGTGTTTGACCCTGGCTTTTTACCATATGCCTTCTCATATGTACACTATATTGCCAAAACTGTTAGGACACCTGCCTTTACATGACCATGAAGTTCAATGACATCCTATTCTTATTAATCCGTAGGGTTAAATATGGAGTTGACCCACCCTTTGCAGCTATAACACCT
This sequence comes from Forbesichthys papilliferus, assembly GCA_025399855.1. NCBI lineage: Eukaryota > Metazoa > Chordata > Actinopteri > Percopsiformes > Amblyopsidae > Forbesichthys > Forbesichthys papilliferus. Next base: position 11,005 of record JAODOY010023373.1, read on the forward strand.
TAACATCTTCTGTAAAAGCTGTCCACAAGGTCTAGGAGTATGTTCATGGGAATTTGACCATTCTCCTATGTTAGGTCAGGCACAGATGTTGGATGAGATGGCCTATAGCTCGCAGTCTCTGCTCATCCAAAAGGTGTTCTATCGGGTTGCGGTCAGGACTCTGTGCAGGCCAGTCAAGTTCCTCCACACCAAACTCGCTCATTCATATCTTTGTTGACCTTGCTTTGTGCACTGGTGTGCAGTCATGTTGGAACGGGAAGGGGCCATCCCCAAACTGTTTCCACAAAGTTGGGAGCATGAAATTGTTCAAAATGTCTTCTATGCTGAAGCATTAACAGTTCCTTTCACTTGAACTAAGGGGCCACGCCCAACCCATGAAAAACAACCCCACACCATAATCCCCCCTCCACCAAAATGTACACTTGGCACAATGCAGTCAGGCAGTTCTCCTGGCAACCGCCAAACCCAGACTCGTCCATCGAATTGCCAGACATAGAAGCGTGATTCATCACTCCAGAGAACACGTCCCCACTGCTCTAGTGTCCAGTGGCGGCATGCTTTACACCACTGCATCCGATGCTTTGCATTGCACTTGGTGATGGATGCAGCTGCTCGGCCATGGAAACCCATTCCATGAAGCTCTCACTGTTCTTGAGCTATTCCGAAGGCCACACATCTTTGGAGGTCTGTAGCTATTGACTTTGTGGCTGAGTTTCTGTTGTTCCAAATGCTTATACTTTGTTATAATAAAACTAACAGTTGACCGTGGAACGTTTAATAGTGAGGAAATATCACAAATGGACGTACTGCTCAGGTGGCAACAGTACACTCTCTAAGTACCACGCTTGAACTCAGTGAGCTCCTGAGATCGACCCATTCTTTCACAAATGTTTGTAAAAGCAGTCTGCATAGATGCTTGATTTTTTACCTGTGACCATGGAAGTAATTTCAACACCTGCATTCGATGATTCAGAGGAGTGTTTCAATACTTTTGGCAAAATAGTGTATACATACACACACACACACACATATTGTTAATAGGTGCAGATTACATTACCTATCGGCAAGTGCCATAAGTCCGTTAGTTTGTGTAGTGTACACTTGACTACGATAAGGAAGTGAGCGTGGCGGCTGCATACTGTTTTTGACCCCATTTCGATCTCCTTAGCAAACGATCCGAATTGCTAACTAAATTACAATTAGTTTAGTGATATTATGATTGGAATTATAAATCTGTATTTGAGACCCTTTTTGTGACAAATATGTGATGTGATAAATATATTTCGTTCTGCAAGTGCGTTTCCGTCTACCCGCTCGTTCACGCCTGGGGTTGGCCTACTCATGGAACTGACGAAAGGCCACCTGTATATATTATTAGACACACACATATACTACAATAAGAAACAACACGTCGGGAGAATTGTTCACCACGGTATATTGACGTCGGGGAATAATGCTGAACTGACTACGGATGCAAGACGATAAGTGTCCGGTTCTAAGCACCATGCATCAAACTGTATGCATCGGCTCAGACCACAAGAGGGAGCCAGACACCGTGACTACAATACAACCAAGGCCTGTATCGGTTACTCACCAATTTATTTAATCAATTAATCTAATATAGCCTACATACATTTGCATTTTCTTTTCTGGCATCCACGAAGACTGCTTATGTATTGGCCTAGATGCCTCTTACCGATACTGTTTACCTATGTATCTTTTTATTTGGCTACTATTTCATATTATAGGATAACTGATTTTAAAGCAATAAACCCATAAATACCAGGCGGGCTACGGCTTTTGGAACACGCTAAGGTTCTATAGAGCACGCTGGTTGTCCGGTTAGTTGCACTATAGGCCTAGAAATTGGACCGAATATAAAACCACGTCGAGATATCAGGTTGGTCTTGATGCCAATATGCAATAATATTCCAGAACCAGGTTCATTCTTGTCAGGGGATGTGAGGTAAAGTTTCATTCTGATATGATAACATTATGAAAAGGGGGGCAAAAACATATTAGGGCTATGGTCCCTCATCTTAATAGATAGGCCAAATGTCCTCCTGCTCCTCTCAAGAGCAATCGTAGCATATTTCCTAACATTTTTATTTCATATTTTATAAGAGCCGGTGTTCTGACGATTTCCTTGTCGAAAAATGCCACCGTAGAGCATGCCATATATCAATAAAAGAGCTACAGTGTGCGTGTTCATTGTTCCCATTTACAAGATCCCATAAATTATATTCTCACAGTCAGTATAATTACATTAAAGCAGCTTTCTTATTGTTGCATTGCGCACGTAACTTTATGCCTATACTCTTTTGGAAATTATCATGGTGACATTACAAATATTACCAAACAACTAAAACTTGTTGTTAATTGTGGAAATTGGCTAATATTGTGTAAACCATTATTAAATATACAAATGTTAAATTACAACCTGGCACATAACATTAAGTAAAGTAAAATGACAAGAAGCTTTATATATTTGTAAAAACGTGCTTGTGATTGCATGTTTATTTCTAATACGTAATCTGGATTAGTATACTAATCCATATTACATATTAGAAATATATGGGCGTTGTCTCAAGCAGAATGTAGAGGAAACACAATTCGACGGGTACCGTAAATCGCCAGAACACCGGTAAGTGGCTCAACCCTGCACTCACAGCGCCAGCAACAGTCAGCTACAAAGCGACAGATCTTAATTTATTTTAATGAGCGCAGGACGACTAGGCGACAGACAGCGACCAGTACTAACGAATTTGGAAAGTTGACCAAAATCGAATTTTTTAAAAACACATTTTCAGTAACGGTGACTCAGCGTTGGCGACGCCCCTCCCTCTTCTTGGCGATCGAAATGGAGGAGAACATGTGTGCTTGTTCATTTACCGGCACATATATTTATTTATAAATGTATCTACAATTTACGTAGGTTGTTCATGAGTTGATTTAGCTCGCACAAGACAGACACCTCTTTAGAGTGACAGGGTAGACACACCCACCAGCGACGTGTTCACCTGTGTGTGATTGCAGGGTACCGTACATTTTCAGTAGATAAACCCAAATTCCCCTGGGGAAAGTGCGGTCATGTGAGTGGGCCGGGGGTTAACTCGCCATCCGGAATATCTCCATGGTGGGCGGGGTTTATTGTAATGAGAGAGCCGCGTCGGGGCAGAATGTTACAGAGATTTCAAAGCGTAGTTTGGTAATGTTGGGCAGATGTGTTCATTATTTGTGTAGGCTACTGGCTATCTGTTTTACGTCTTCTTTAAAAAAAAAGAAAAAAAACAAGTTGGCAATGTAGATTGTCGTATGTCTTTACAACGCGAGTTGGAGTGCCAACGTCAGACAAGCAATCTGAAAACGCATCTAACATTCTGCCCCGTTGCGTCTCTCTAATCTTCCTGAATCCTGACAGTTTCTTTGGATAAGATCCGCCCACCACGGCGAGATATACAGCGGTCATTCTATATTAGGGGTACATTTCGTATCAACCAAAAAGTTAAAAAATCAGTGTGCGTTATTGCCAAATGATAATAGTTATTTCCTTAATTAATTAATTGCCAACCTTAAACTTGAATGGAATTTTAAATATTTAATTAGAAATAAGCATTCGATTAATAATTTTGTCAATTCATTTCGTGTTACGGACAAAAGTTGTGTCACAGAAGATATGAATTAAAACATTTATTGGAATGGTATTGAGTCTATTCACCAGTGTTTTTGATGTTGTCTGTCTAACTGATTTGAAAATGTGAATTTTGAGCTGGATAATAGATTATCTATGGAATGCTATCATCAAGGATGTATTGTTTTTCAACATATATCCACATTACACTGAATTTAGAGTTATTCAACTTCCTTATGTAAGACTTCCCTCTCTAGAAATGCCCCTCCCATCATTTTATTACAGTTTAAGACAACATTTAATAGATTTATGACACAAAACTTACACATAACACAGTTGACAGACAAAGTAACACAGTTGATGGGAGTAACACGATTGACTGGACACATTTAGAGAAAGAGAGAAGCCTTTCTGTAAGATAACAACTTTTTATTTTTATTGCACAAATTTGTGTCACATGCAATAAATATGAGTTCTATTTCAATTAATAAATAAAAATGGAAATTTAATTTAGGTCTTACAGAAAAACCATCCATCCATCAACCACTTCTGTGATTGGGTCGAGGGTCTGCACCTCAAGCAGAGCACCCCAAACCTCCCTTTCCCAGGCCACAATAACCATCTTTAACTGAGGGATCCCAAGGCGTTCCCGAGTTAGTATGGAGATATAATCTCTCCACCTAGTCCTGGGTCTTTTCCGAGCTTTCTGCTTAGCTGGCCGTGCCTGGCACACCTCCACAGGGAGGCACCCAGGAGGCATCCTTACTAGATGTCCGAACATCACAACTGGCTACTTTCCACACAAAGGAGCAGCGTCTCTACTCAGAGTTTCTCACATATGACCAAGCTTCTCATCCTATCTCTAAAGGAGAAGCCAGCCACCCTGCTGAGAAAACCCATTTCGGTCGCTTGTACCTGTGATCTGGTTCCTTCGGTCATGACCCACCCTTCATGACCTTTATGATTGGTAGATTGAGGGCTTTTCCTTCTGTCTCAGCCATCTTTTTGTCACAAAGGTGCGGTAAAGTTATTGTAATACCGCTACAGCTGCTCTAATTCTCCGGCCAATCTCCTACTCCAATGTCCCCTCACTCGTGAACAAGACCCTGAGGTACATGGAAGAAAGGAACTCCTTTACTTGGGGTAAGGACTCATTCCCTACCTGGAGTAGGCACTCTATCGGTTTCCTGCTGAGATCCATGGCCTCAGACTTAGAAGTGCTGATCCTCATCCGTACCGCTTCACACTCTGCTGTGAATCGATCTAGGGAGTGCTGCATGTCACGGACCCATGATTCCATCAGGACCACATTATCTGTAAAAAGCAACGATGAGATCTCCAGCCCATTGATCCGCTACCTCTTCTTCCCTATGACTACGGCTTGATATCCTGACCATAAATGAACAGGATTTGTGACAAAGCGCAGCCCTTTTGGAGACCAACCCCCACCTGAAATGAGTCTGACTTATTGCTGAGAATCTCTACACAGCTCTTTGGACATATAGGACCAAATGGACCCCTCACCCCATATTCCCACAGCACCTCCCACTGTTTCTCTTGGGAGACACAGTCATATGCCTTCTCCAGCTTCACAACAAAACACACGTAGACCAGATGGGCACTGTGGAGCTGTTTTGACTACCTCAGTGACCTCCACCAGGAAAATTGACGATAAGCCCCCATCAGCCTCCAGCCTCGGTCTCTTATCATAGAAAGCATGTTAGTTGGATTCAGGAGTTGCTCAAAGTGTTCCTTCCATTGCTCAATTACCTCCTCAGTAGAGGCCAACTGCGTCTCATCCTTGTACACAGCTTGGATGGTTCTCCATTCTTCTCTCTGTTGAGGTGGCCGACAATTTTCCAGAAACACTTTGATGCCAACCAAAAGTCCTTATCTATGACTTTTTCGAACCTCTCCCACACCTCTTTCACAGCAGATGCTGCAGCCCTCCAAGGCTGTTGGTACCTTGCAACCACCAGTTCTCCGGGACAACATATCCAAAAAAGCCTGCTGCTTCAGCGTGACAATTTCCCTGACCACTGGTGTCCACCATGTTTGATGGTTACTGCCCCTTGGGGACCTATAGGACCTGGAGACCACAGTTCTCTGTTGTAGCTTCAGCAAGGAATATTTGACCATTGCCTACTCAGGATCAATGACCCCAACCTCCACAGGGATGAAAGAGAAGCTCCGTTGGAGGTGTGAGTTGAAGATCTTATGGGCAGGGGCCTCCACCAGACATTCCCAGATCACCCGCACTACCCGTTTGGGCTTACCAGGTCTGTCCACAATCCCCTGACCCAACTCCCCACCAGTTGGTGATCAGTGGACAGCTGACCCTCTTTTTACCCGAGTGATCAAAACATGGCCTTAGATCAGACGACACTATCACAAAATCGAAAAAACTTCGGCCTAGCGTGCTCTAGTACCACGTACATTTATAAGCATTCTTGAACATGGTGTTTGTTATAGATAATCCATGGCTAGCACAGAATTTTAACAACAAACCAACACTTGGGTTAAGATCAGGTTGGCTGTTCCTCCCAATCACTCCTCTCCAGGTATCTCCATCACTGTCATTCCTTTCATTGTTCCATCCCTCCCTCCCAAAGTTTTTAACAAGTAACTCACACAAAACAATGTAAAAAAATAGTACAGTCTAGTTAGTGTTATGATTTAGTATTTTATATATAGACAATAATGTTTAGATCTGGTAAATTAATATCTTCTAAAAGCATCATGCAAATTACAAATTTTACCTTGTAATTCCTGTGTAATAACAATAGTTTGTATCAACAACACTCAATGTCAAAGTGTTTTTATTTGTCAAATGTATAGTATATCAAAACGTCATTCTGAACAAAAATTCTTAAGACATGGCAAGCAACAACTATGTAGAAAGCATAAACAAAATAATTGAGTCAAAAATAACAGCACTAGTAGCATATGCCGTATATGGAACATGTACAGAAGACACTAGCAGCAGTTCCAGATGGTTAAGGATGGGACTATGAGCATAAACTATGCCATCCCTGCCAGCATTGTGAACTGTTTTGCACATGAAGGGTCACACAGTTGTTTCTTTCATTTTAGGCCCTTATTCTAACTACATACCTTGAACATGTCACCACATGGCCTTGATCAACTCGTGTTTTTATATATTTTCACTACAATTCTGTAAATATAATATATAAATAAGGTAGGTCTTTAGCTGACAATCTAGGATTCTTTACCTCATGAAGCATTCTGCGCTGTGCTCTTTCTATTTTTGTGACTTAGATGAAGTTCAGAGCACATTTTATGACCAATTCATGCAAAACTCCACGTAATCCCAAGGGGTTCACATGCTTTTTCTTGCAACAGTATGTGTGTGGAGGGGCTGCAGAAGACAACGCCAGAGCTGTCTCTAAAATCATACAATTTACCAAATAAAACTCATGCATAAATAAATACAATTATGTATTTCAATTATTAGTGTTTTTATTTGAAAGAGTTTGAAAGTTAGTCAAGGCATGAAGGAAACAACTTATACACAATTTTACGTTGTTTTTACATAATACAAATTTAAAAAATAGTGTTGCAACTCCTGTAATCAGTTACTTGTACCCTGCATAGGATACCAGGCACAATTTCATTTCTAATTTTAAGATTAGTTATGCAGGAATACTGCTAAAAAATGTAGGCTACCGAAATAATTAGCCTAGGGTGTAGGCCTGTCACAATAATGACTATATCGATTTATCGTGCGATATATGGACATAATCTCAATTTTTCTGACCGTGATAATAATGTATTTACATGCATGTTGCTGACAGTGCTGCGCTGTTCTGCTCCTGTGCTATTGTCTGACTGCTCGCAGGCAGCGCCACACACACAGCCAATTGCGACAGCTGATACAGTGTTCCGCAAGACCAATGGGTGTTTTATTGTTTAGGTAAAGGTGTTTTTCCCAATGACTGCGTAAGTCCACCCAACTACATCTAGAAGAATAAATGCTCAAATACGGCATTTGTTACTTCCTGTGTTTCCTGTATGTTTCTGACCTGTTTCATTCACTCCCTGCCCTGTGTTTTCTAGTCTCGTTAGTTCCACCTGTGCCAGAGTAATCAAGTATCATGTGTATCACCTGCCTCTCGTTGAACGTCAACATACTGTATTGCCTACTTGTGTATATAAGCCCTAGTGTATTCCCCAGTCCTTTGTTGGTTATTATTAACTGTGAGTGTTGTTTCCTGTGATTTATTTTATTTATTTATTAAACTTTGTTAATTATGAGTCCTGCCTGCGCGTTTGGGTCTTCACCTCCGTTCAATTCAGCATTACATAGGCCTATTATTTGAACTCCAAGGGTTAAATAAACAAGCCTATACACTGCACTCTGTAACACCGTTGAACTAACTGGTTGTACATTTCCTGTCTAGAATCCAGAATCTCATGGCTTACCGTCTGTTTGAAGGCAAGGAGAATGCTGCCTCGTACTGGAAGTACAGAATTTCTCCCTCAGACCAGCTAATTCAGCAGCTGGTGGATTTTCTGGGAAAACGGGTATGCCTATTGCTGGAGCAGACTTTTTTGATCACCCACCATCATTTAATACTCTTTGTCCTTGTTTTATTGTTTTGGATTAGCCTATGTTAATTCTTGATTTTCCTGTGGTAAAAGGTAACACCACACACAGACAGGGCTTTGCCTTAATAATAATAATAATAATAATAATAATAATAAAAAAACTTTATTTGTATAGCACCTTTCATACACAATGTGCAACTCAATGTGCTTTACAGTTAAAAACATATGAACAAAGGATGAAGGGAACAAATGAAATTAAACAAAAATAAACAAGAAACAACGGAAAACTAGGTAAAAGCCAGGAAAATAATAAAAATAATTATTGTATATACCCCAGCTCCCACCCCATCCCCCGCGTTTGGTGGGATACTAACCCACCAGGATTCCAAACCAGACAATAAGTGTACTATTTAAGAGGGCCTCTAACCCCCAGGTCTTCCAACTCACTTTTTCTTACTTTTGTAGTGGGCCTTTAACCCCCAGGTCTTCCAACCCAATACCAATAGAAATAAAAATGACAATATCATAAAATACATATAAGGATAAAAACATATGCTAAACAGTGTGGTTAAGTAAAATAATGATACAAACATAGGAGGTTATAAGGCTAAACCATTTGGTTAATAAAATGTAAATGTAAATCATAGGCACATGAGAGGAGAAGGGTTTTTAACCTGGATTTAAATAAAAATAAATAAATATTTGTAAAAATGTAAATTACAATATAGGAGGTTAAAATGCTAAACAGTGTGGCTAAGTAGAAATTCTCAGTCATAGGCACGTGAGAAGAGAAGTGTTTTTAACCTGGATTTAAAAATTGCTATATTTGGGGCATGTCTAAGATTCTCTGGTAATTTATTCCAAATGTGGACAGCATAAGTGCTAAACGCAGCTTCTCCGTGTTTTGTTTGGACTCCAGGCTGTACTAACTGACCTGTGTTCATGGATCTAAGAGCCCTGCTCGGTTGGTATTCTTCAAACATATAATAGGCCTATACATTACAGTAGGTCTATAGATGATAGTGGAAAAGAGATTATGCAAATGTTACTGTATGGGTTATATAGCCTAGCCTACACTTAGGTAATTTAGTAGATAATTTTATCGAAAGTAATTGATGAATGCTTAGGCTAGGAGCAGGTGGTGAGTTGCATCTTGCTCAAGGATCTTTAAACTGGGAGTCGACCACTTTATCCACTGGAACATCCTGCCTAGTGATTGAAGTTACATTTTAATATAATTAAGAAATCATTCACAAAGAATGTAGTTGTAAATGTGCGTTCTGTATATTTTCTCAGAGGGATCGACCATTTGACCTAGCTGTGGATGTTGGCTGTGGCTCGGGGCAAGGTACAATACCGTTGGCCAGTCATTTCACTTCAGTTGTGGGAACAGATGTGAGCCCTGCCCAACTGGAAGTGGCATTGGAGCATGCTTCAGCCCCTAACATAAAATATAGGTCAGCATCATTTTCATGGCACATATCACAATCCTAGCCTTGGCAATGCTTGTCCAATGTGGTGGTCAGAGCTTCGAGCACCTTAAGGCATTGAAAGGAGAGGTGTTTTTGTGTTGAGAGTTCACAAATCAACGATCTTCCTCCAAACATTCCTGATTTGACCTTTAACTATCTTTAAATATGATATTGTCTGCCTGTACACAGGCCAAAACAAATACAGTATGCTTTGTGGGTCACACATGCACTTCACGTGTGGCCAGACCTGCTATGAAAACACAGAATAGAGAACCTCAGAAAACAACATGAGGGTGTGATGTCATTATCTGTACAATTATAATAGTAGGGAATATCAGGGCTCGACAATAACGATACCCCGATTGATAAAAACATTTTGTAACGTGATAGTAAAACCAAAATCCTGATTATGTCTCTAGTAAAACTTGCATCTCACCGTCCCGATCGGCCATTGCAAAAAATGTGAGATGTGATTTGATCCCCCTCAGTAGATTTTTTTCTTTTACTGTACTCCTAAGATACACCTTGTCATTTATTGCTCTAGTCAGGAATTTATAAAGTTGCAACAACTTTAGCAAAACAATTGCTGAACAGCCATGATTCAGCCAGACTATTCACCATGTAGACAGTAGGTGGCGGTGATGCACCAGCGTTGGATCCCATCTTCTGTGGAGTTTCATGGAGGAACCTTGCACACTAGACAGAAAGACAGTCCTCAGGTGGACCTGTCTGTCACCCTTGAGAACACCAGTGTCCCCCTCCCCTACTGTAAAGAGTCTTGGAGTCATCCTGGACAACCAACTATCATGCGCAGCAAACATCGCTCGAACACCTGCCTGCAGATTCTCACTTCTCAATATCAGAAGAAGACCATTACTCACAATGGAAGCGATGCAACTCCTGGTCCAAACACTAGGGATGATTTCCCGCCTGGACTATTGCAACTCTGTTAAACTCTGTTAGCCGGAGTACCAGTGTGCTCTACCAGACCCTTACAGCGTTTTCAAAACGCTGCAGCAGCTTGGCATTCAACCAATCCAAGTTCTCCCATGTAACCCCACTCTTCCGAGAATTTCATTGGATCCCCATTGCAGCCCGCATCAAATTTAAAAGGAAGTAAAGAAAAGTGCCCGAGCTACAGTACCTCCAAGCAATGGTCTGGGCAGGTCCCAACAAGAGCACTCTGTACTACAACCTCGGCTGGCACTGCCTCAAATGTTTTTTGTCCTGGCACAACAATGGTGAATTTGTCACAGTCTGCTAAAACATTACCCATCTCCCGCAAGAGACTCACGACACATCTCTTAACAATCCATTTCGATACGTCGACTATAGTGACATCTCCACCTAGACCTCAATGCTAACTCAAAATTCTTACACAAATGTTTTTCTGTGTACTCTTACAAAAAAAAACATATATAAACTATGTGTTTGCTCATGTCCACGGCCGGTTGATTTAGGCTTGCCTAGCTTCACTTGTTTTATGACATTCACAAGGCCAAAGTGCTCTTAGTTGAATAAACGCCCATTAATCGATTTCTAAATAAAAGCTCCAAAATTGTATAAACATAATAAAAGCCTCCTTTTAGGTAACTAAAGTAGTATCTACAGGGCTTCTGGTGCTTCCTGAGCCCCCATTCCTCCTCTCCACATGGGGGCTCAGGCCTTCAGCTGCTCTGCCCCCAGATCCTAGAACACACTTCCACTGCACATTCGACATGCCACCACGGTCACCTCTTTGCTAAGCTACTCAACACCAACCTCTTCAAGGTTGCCTATGACGTTTGACCCTTTGTTCCACTCTCAACTGACTTTCATTTTATTTGGTTTATTTAGTATATATTTCTCAAATCAAATTTTTTTTAGAAAGATTAAAGTAAATATTAGTCAAATATTTTAACTCTGTTAGTTTAATTTACATTGTAAAGTAATTTAAGGGTAATTACAATAGCGAGTTTATTTAATAAACGACTCCCCCAACCAAGCCAAAATGATATAGCCGGCATACCAATTTATTTCTACCATCTCTGACCAATACAATATGATAGCCTATTTAGTGTAGCGCAAATCTCAATTTCATATTGTGATTGTAAGAAAGTGACTAGCCTATTCCTATTCCAGCTTGTCTTTAATTACGGGGACAAATGCGTTCAAGGTACAATAAAATCTTTTTTTCCAGACAACTAAATTACATGACTATGCTTACTTTTCTGTTTATACAATCTGTAAAATATACAAGATGCATTAAAGATCATGTAAAGCAAATACAGAGATTTATTTGGAAATACTTTACATATGTTACATATCCATTCCTTTAAACATGTGAGAACACTGTTAACTATGTAGTATTGTAGAGTTAGACCGTCAAACTGTATTATATAATTTCTATTATATTTAATTATATTATATTTAGCCTACCTGCTAACACCCGGCTGCCAAATCCAGTCAGCATTCTCGTGTTCAAATCAGCATCCAAATAATCCAACTGTCTTTATGTAGTGTAATGCTCTTTCCAAAAGAAAATATAAACCACATATCCAAACAAAATAACCTACAGGTTTATAAGCAATCTGTACAGTAGTTGCACTCGTCTCGTATTGAAAATGTAACTATTGTAATACACATCACAGAGCTAGTCTTAAACTGGTAGTAACTCAATCAAATGAAAGGATGATGTTAATCATATGCACAATAGCAACTATAACATTATTAATACAAATAAATTATTTGCATTACATTATTAATAACAGCTCTTACACAATCTAATCCTTTTACAAGTATGCATCTATTTACAGCACCTTCTGCTGACACACCACCAGTGCTTGAGAACCGATAATGCTGGTTATATTTTCACACTTTTTAAACTTAATTTTATATACTTGCCGACTTTTTTTATTAATCTAAATTTGGCTAGGTGGTTAATATTACCTTTTTCTGTGGTGTGACAAACTCAAAACACAAATGTATGCCTACTTTATAATCTTTAAATAAAGTATTAAACATGTTAAATAGATTTTTGTGGGATTTTGTTCTGTCACCAGTAAGTTTCAAACACAATGCCTGTTGCAAAAAAAGGTGAATGTTGATATCTGATTATATTACTATTATAGAAAATATTATATATATTCAATACATTCATGTATGTTTTAAATATTTAAAGATAACTGTTATGTTATAGGCATACGGATAGGCACAACATTGTGTTATAGTGTAGTGGTATAGTTAGTTATAGTGTGTCTGCATACATATTTAAACAGAAATTGTCATCCTGTTTAAATAAACCAGAACCATAAGACCTGATGCAAGTAAACTGAAAATTTACTCAATTTCAATATAAAACATGACAAGTTAGCTAAATTAATGCAGTAGAAGAAAAATCCAGTTTCAAATAGTAATTTCTAACCCCAGCCCCTCATTTATAAGGCAAAAGAGGGCAAACACTTAATACCTCTCTGAACTGCAGGCAGTGTGTTGCTGAGGAACT
>JAODOY010023384.1:0-24156 GCA_025399855.1 Forbesichthys papilliferus
ACAAAGTTAGAAGTGTGTGTGTTAGAAGCCTGATAACGACCCATTCGTTAGAATCAGGTGTGTTGGAGCAGGGAGACGTCTAAAACATGCAGGGCTGCGGCTCTGCAGGACCAGGGTTCCCCTACCCCTGCCTTAGTTTGAAGCGGCTAGTACTGTAAAGTATAAAACAATACGTAGAATTTTGCTTGCATTTTCTCCAGTCTACTAAAATATGATAATTTGTTCATTTTGTGCCGTAACTGTGCAGTTTGCTTGCTAATTGCAATAGGTGTGCCTTCATGAAAATGCATTATCTGTTTATTTTCTGCATCAATAAAAAATCAACTTATACATGCGACGTTATAAATGTGTTTTACACCCGTCAGCTTAACGTTGCCATTGAATATGTGCTGTGGAAAGTATGCACGCATTTGTGTTTCAAAGGTGACTGACCAAAATGTCGCAGAAGTGCCTCCAGGCACATTCGTATGTGAAAGGCTTCACTTTCACTTTGCCATGTCCTTGAATCACTGTCTCCATCTTATCTTGTGATAAGTGCTTCTGCAGCACTCAGCCACACTGTACTGTACTGTGTTCTGCCCTCTTCTGTATTGTTTCTCATATTCTGTAAAACTACTGCCTGTCTCAATGACTCTTCATCTCCTGTATTATCTTCTTCTCGATCACACTGTGCGTGTATTGTTTTAATGTTAAATGTAGATAACATCTTACTCTCTTACCGCCTGCTACTGCTGTGTGTCAGTTACACCAATGCTGTTTAGTAAATACACAAATAAATAAACAAGCACCCTCCCCATCCCCCCTGCAGAGGGGGAGTACGTCAGCGAAGCCCTCCTGGTTCCTGACCGTTGTCGATTCCTGCACAAGGAGCAAATGGACGCGTGCGAGAGCTACGTTTACTGGCATAACATCGCCAAAGAGGTGGGAGCAAGACCATACATTATACATTATGACCTGCATTCTTTATGACCTTTATTACAGTTTCTCTCAGTCGCTTTGGTACATTTCTCAGATCAGTATTTAAATTCTCAGAACTGCTTGTTCGACTTTCACATCATCACGTCGTACACATCACGAACACACATTGAAATGCATTCATGCAAATGGTTATGTACAATTGTCTGCTATGGGTGATTAAGGCCAGGCATTTTTCTGTTTATTTTAGTTTCAGCTCCACTTACGTTATACAGTGGATGTAGAGTAACAAACAACTCAGTCACTGGAGATACTTGTTGAGCCAGTAGAAGACCAGACCAGACATGCCACCGCTGCAGAGTTATAGATTTAATATCCATCAGCCTCCACTAGTGCTCTCTGATGCCAAGGGTGTTTATTCCTCAGAGAGAGAGAGAGAGAGAGAGAGAGAGAGAGAGAGAGAGAGAGAGGTGTTAAAAGTACATCAGCTATTGCAAGCTAATTAGCTAATTATCTAAGCTAATAAACTTTCTGTCAAACTCACCAAATATCTGCTAGCATTCCGCAAGTTTACCATTCTCTGTATGTGCTGAAAAATGGTACATCTACACAACCCTGTCTCCGTAAATAGTAACATAAACAAAGTGGCAAACACCACTCACGGCAACAAAGCCACTTGGCTTCACAATGCGTTTCAATGTGTGGGGCAGCTCAGCTCTGCGGAGGGATATTGTATTACGTTCTCGAGAATGACCCTGCCGCGTGCTAGCATCACTTTATCTCCGTGTGTGAACTATTCGCGCTCAGGGGATCAACACTTTACTATGGCTTGAAGCCGCCTATGGGCGATGCATTTCACCATCTGGTGCCAAAAGAAACTTTTTCGTAAAATGCGTCATATCAGGTCGGCATCCATTTTGAAATCGCTCCATAAATGGCTTCAATGAATGTCAATGGCTAAAATGACATTGTTGCTTCTTGTTATTATATAGTTCTATGCTCGCGCTGGGAGAGCACCGTTCTTTTGTAGTTCCTGTCTCATTCTATTTTGCGCAACATGTGCCTTTGAACTGTGTACCCATGGTAACATTCCATTCAATCGTCTTTTGATGTGTCATATTATTCAACTTGCTGTCTGAAAATATATGTCAATATGCCACCAATATAGCACAAGTTTCTTTTTGTCTAGAACACATCTTATGTATGTGTCTGATTTTACCTTGGCCATGTCTCAAACCAAATGTGTTGTTTACATCTTGGGTCCTCCCAAAAGTTCTTCTTGGTAATGCCTGGTAATGTCATCTTTAGTGATAACACATAGTTCTATTCAGAATACTCTAAGCTGCCTGTCTCCTAAATATAATGTCTCTGGTACTTCACCCATGGAGTTCTATTCAGAATACTCTAAGCTGCCTGTCTCCTCTATATAATGTATCTGGTACTTCTCCCATGGAGTTCTAGTCAGAATACTCTAAGCAGCCTGTCTCCTAAATATAATGTCTCTGGTACTTCTCCCATGGAGTTCTATTCAGAATACTCTAAGCTGCCTGTCTCCTCTATATAATGTCTCTGGTAGTTCTCCCATGGAGTTCTATTCAGAATACTCTAAGCTGCCTGTCTCCTCTATATAATGTCTCTGGTACTTCTTCCATGGAGTTCTATTCAGAATACTCTAAGCTGCCTGTCTCCTCTTTATAATGTCTCTGGTACTTCTCCCATGGAGTTCTATTCAGAATACTCTAAGCTGCCTGTCTCCTCTATATAATGTCTCTGGTTCTCCATCAGGCATGCACAGCTGACAGCCTGGAGCTGCACAGCTACGGGATGCTGTTGCCGTGTGGAGACCATTTCCGCGGAGTGGAGTACGTCTGCTGCCCAGGAAGAGGTGGCTTCACCCCCAAGGGGGAGACGGAGGGAGAATCTCTCCCGGCCGTCCCTGAGACACTCACGGCACAGGCTAGTGGAAAGCTAACGTCCGCGTAAGGATTGTGTTTTTTTTTTTGGTTTTTTTTGTAGCGCACACTGCGTCTTCAATGTTACCCATGTTAGAATCATTATTGTATTACGTAAATCAGCCAAAGAAGCAAAACAGGTTTACAAATATGTACGTCTGTTTTGCTAATCGCTAACTTTTTCATATAAAAAGGTTATACATGTATAAACATTTTAAATATTGTTTTAAAGCGATAGTTTAGGGATATTGATCGTCATTCAACTTTCTACTGCTTCCAGTGGCATAAAAATTCATGCTGGTGAACTGAGAGAAAATAGTCCAGCAAGACTCAAACATTTGAACTCAGGCTAGATATCAGCAGAAAAACATAGTAAAATACCGTTAGTCTAAAGAAACATCTTCAAGACAAGTACACCGGTGTTACATGCTGTGTTCCTAATCAGCACACGATAAAATACATGGACTCCGGAGTGCGTTTCGTATGATTCAAGTCTTTACTTAACACGAGAGCCGCTTACGGCCAATCGCAGAAAGGCATCAATAGAGATGGACAGTCAGCTAATCCAATAAAATCTCAATATCCTACAACTGGCATAATATAGCTTTAAGTGTTAGTGAATTAAGTTAAGTGAATTAAGAGAAATATCTCAGTGTCCTTTTACTGTTCCGAGGGCGATTCCCGCGGAGTTTGGGCGTTGTATTTGAGACGACGCTCGCACGCTTTTGTCCGCAGTGTCAAGGTGGCCCCGCCCACTTCAAGCCCCTCCCCCGACACGGACGTGGAGGAGGCGGACATGGAAGAGGAGGAGCAGGAGGAGGAGGAAGAGGACGACGAAGATGTGGCGGAAGAGGGAGAGGAGGAGGAGGAGCAGCAACAGCAACAACAACAACAGCAGCAGCAGGAGGAGGAGGAAGATGATGAAGAGGAGGTCAACGAGGAGGCGGCAGCGGAGGAGGACGATGAGGAGGAAGGAGAGGAGGCGGTGACGGCAAAGGAAGCAGACGAATATGAGTACCCCATCGACTCAGGGCCCTACCAGGCCTCTGACTACCTGGAGTCCTACTACTACGAGAAAGGTCACAAGCCCACCACCTCCCCACCGCTGGCCAGGGGGGACACCTGTGAGTCACCGCTCCTTTACATCATCTGTCCCTTCTTTCATCTGATTTGTCATTTGTCTGCAAGACGTTATTAAAGATGAGTGTATTATTGTTGTTTGGCCACTGGGGGCAGAGCGATGAAAAGTTGGTTGAATTAATATACTCCGTACATATTCCATATGGAATTAATAAACTGTATATATTTCTATATATATATTGCGTACTGTAACAATACTGTATGTATTGTTTACAATGTTCACCCGCAGTTGTATTTTCCCTATGGAATTGTACTACACACACAATAACCTGGTTTGTTACTAAAGACGCTTTGTTCCAGATAGATAGCTTGTTTTACGCAACGATGATAACCTCCAATAACTAGCTGCTATAGTAGCACTTCTGTTAAGAGCTAACAATAATCTTTCCTTTAATCTTTCTATATGAGTGACGTGTGAAAACTACTGTTTTCACACGTCTGTGTCCGTGCATGCATTAACACATGCGCGCACACACCTACACACACACACACACACACACACACACACAAACCTTTTCAAGGACACTACCTACTGGCTTGCTTTCTGGGTCAATACCCTGTTGGACCAAAGGCCACTTATCAATACCTTCTCAAGTCCTGAGGTTCAAGGCACGCCAACGCATGCCCTTTTCATTCCCTTCCATACATTCATAGCACATTCTAGTATTCTAGTATTCAGTAGTATTCACAAGCAGACAGTATTCACTAGCCCATGCCAGCAGAAGCAAATGCACTATAAGCACAGTCATACCGTTCACACATTCCGAGCAAAGCTATTACAGTAAACATTTTACAGTAGTAACCTTTTCCAAATTGCTAAGCTAGCATGTTACTTACTTGGCTAACGTACAGTATCGCCATTTGTCTGAAGTCGTGTTGCATGTGACATCCGTCTGGAGGGTTAAGTGGGTTATTCCGCTGTCACGACACCTCTGTGTGCCTGCCTCTTTCCCCCTCTTATCCCATCCCCAGTACCCACACCGCGGCCCACAGATGGTGTGGATGTGTACTTTGAAATGCCAGGAGATGACAGCGAGCACGCCAACTTCCTGCGTGCCAAGATGGACCTGGAGGAGCGCAGAATGAAGCGCATCAACGAGGTGAGCTTGGCGCAGGCTGGTTGAGGAGCGGCCCTGTGAAATGTGGACCTGGCAGCAGAGCTGATTCTGGGCGGTGTGTGCACTAATGTGGGCTGAGGCTGCCTTTCTGGAGCCTTCCATGTCTCCAAGCTAATTGACCGATCCCAAGCCCCGCCCCTTTTTGCCTGTCCTCCAATAACAGTTTAACCGTTTTTTGAATCAAAAAACAAACAAGAGTTGAGTTGTCCTTTCAGTTACTGTGTCTCCACATGGGGAGTCGGGACATGTCTACCTTTACATAGTTACAGTATATGGAGAGGTTTGTGGAGAGTTGGAAGGCTGGCCCCTGACTATTGATCTCAGATCAATTTCCGCTGAGATTATAGTCTGGAAACCTCAGAAACCAATGGGGGCGGGTTATTGTCAAGTGTGGGTATGAAAATGGTGGCAGAGCTAGATGAAGCGATACAAAGACCGGTAGGAGGCAACAAATGCAAATTAATATTTCTTTATTTAACCTTTTTTTTTTTACAGAAAACCCCTGATGTACTGATCTGTTATTAACTGATTTAAATTCACTGTACACAGTTTATTTATTTATTAATTTGTTTATTTTAGATCATGAAAGAATGGGCAGAAGCCGACAATCAGTCCAAGAATCTCCCAAAGTCGGAGAGGCAGGCCCTAAACGAGGTAGACCAAAACCAGAACTATATACCAGAACATGTTCTATATCAGAACATTTAAACATTTGATCACCTTTTCATATCATTTCCTTTTTCAAACCCCTCCTCCCCCGCCATACATGGTCCCCCCCCAAAATCCATGGTTTCTCCCACCCCCTCCCCCCCTGCTTCCCCCTTAATGCAGCACTTCCAGTCCGTGTTGCAGACCCTGGAGGAGCAGGTGGCAGGTGAGAGGCAGAGGCTGGTGGAGACCCATCTGGCCAGGGTGGTGGCCATGCTCAACAACAACCGCCGCCTGGCCCTGGAGAGCTATCTGACGGCAGTGCAGGCCGAGCCCCCACAAGTGAGAGCCACCGGCCACTATCACGCCCCATGCCGGCTTTAAGATGCCTTTGTGGGGTTAATTGGGAACTGGCTTTGAGGTGCCTTTGTGGGGTGAACCGGGAACTGGCTTTAAGATGCCTTTGTGGGGTGAACTGGCTTAAAGATGCCTTGTGGGGTTAATTGGGAACTGGCTTTAAGATGCCTTTGTGGGGTGAACCGGGAAACGGCTTTAAAATGCTTTTGTGGGGTGAACCGGTAACCGGCTTTAAGATGCCTTTGTGGGGTGAACCGGTAACCGGCTTTAAGATGCCTTTGTGGGGTGAACCGGTAACCGGCTTTAAGATGCCTTTTTTAAGATTGACTTTTGCTGTACAGCACACATTGTAATTGGGCATCTCGCTGTCGTTGTGGGTTTTACATGGGGTGTCATACCTTACAAGATGCTTCAAAGAACAAAGTCAAACGGGAGCTCATGAGATCAGTTGTCTCACGAGACGAGAGTATGATAAGCATATTCGGTCTCACGAATAGCACATAGGTCACTCCGTGTTTGTGCGAAGCCGTCCATTCCAACTGTTTTAAAAGGGCAGACTCTTTCAAAAAAGTACTTGGCAGGTGATTGGACCAACACGTGAACCAGCAAAGCCTTTTGTTAAAATTGCAGTAGAAAAGACTGGAGAAGAGTGAAAATATATTTTCCATTGAGAAAAACATGTGCTCTTCTAATACATTCTAATAAAATGGATGCTATATTGCATCATCTACTACCTTAACCTCTGTAGGACCTGCCATTGTTGTTTTCAAGTCGCCTTCATCACACAAAAAAAAAAGTCTTACTTTCTGGACCTGGTTTGTCCAACCCTGATGTTGTCCACGCGAGCGGCGTGTGATTGTCTGACTCGGGTTTCCACTGGCCACATTCTCCTTCTTGGCTTGGTGTGTATTGCACACATCGTCAGGCAGCAGGCTGACCTGAAACGAACAGATCTCAAGAGGTACATCATACAGAGGTGAGAGACCTGACTCAAAACAATAAATGAAGGCTGCTGCTGAACGTCTGGAAAAGTCGAAGAGATAGACCACACTGAAGGTAAGTGACTCATGCCCACATCGAGCCTGCTTCAGTGCTGCTGAATATAGTTTATATTCTTATTAGTAGGGTCTGCAATCCTGCGGGGAAGAGAGGTCATAAAAGATGTGGTTGCCAGGGCAACCGTGCCTTGCCAGAGTGGGTTTTCCTGGCTGGCTAGATTTCAGGAGCGTTTTTATTTTTTTTATTAACATTTATTTATGGCTTGGTTGTCACGACGCCCGTGTTATCCCTGTCTTGCAGCCAGAGCGCGTGCTGCAGGCTCTGAAGAGATACATGGCTGCAGAGCAGAAGGACCGCAGGCACACACTCCGCCACTATCAGCACATCGAGGCCGTGGACCCCCAGAAAGCTGAGCAGATGAAATTCCAGGTCTGTATGTGTGCGTGTGTGTGTGTGTGTGTGTGTGTGTGTGTGTGTGTGTGTGTGTGTGTGTGTGAGAGTGTGCATACACCTTGTTCCAAATTATTATGCAAATGCTATTTTACACTGATTTTTCTGTCATATTATTGTTATTTTACACAAATGTTTCTGTCATATAATCAGAAATTACCTATGTGATAATGATGATGTGCAGAGACAATTCTGCACTTTGCACAAGCCAATATGCTGGCACGCAAATTTCACGTGTACAGATGATGTTAAAACAGCACTTTTTAAAGCTTACTGCACTCCATTCTAAGAGCCTGAAAACACAATACCGTGAGTTTGATTGAAAACCTAAATATATAATGTTTATGACACTTAATTCCAATTAGCATAATAATTTGGAACGCGGTGAATGCGTGCAGATTGTTGATATTGGACAATTATTTTGAGATCACATTTAAAAGCGTGTCAGTGTGACTTTCTGCCAATAGATGTCACACTAAGTGCATCACCATCTCAGACAAAAACAAATGGGCCACTCAACTAAACTGCTGATAACTAATATTCCCGTGCCATATCAACAAGAAAACAGCCACAGCCAAACAATCAACTGGGGTGTGCTTGGGACACACACCATTTGCATTAGTAGCGGTTTACTCACCAGTCCTCTAGAAACTTTAGTCAGCATCAGGCATAATCCATTTACAGATGCTACGGTACTCCTGCTGATTCATCCGGTGGAAGTGCAGGGGCATAACGATCAGGCTGTAACTACATCTTTATGAACAAACTAGACTCTAATTTCACTAGAACAACATAACAGATTTACCTAAACAAATGTAACAGAGGAGACCTTACCTTTTAAGCAAATAAAATGTAGTGTAAGCATCCTGACTGAATGGTTGTCTCCTGTAGGTGTACACACACCTCCACGTCATCGAGGAGAGGATGAACCAGAGCCTCGCTTTGCTCTACAAGGTCCCTGCTCTGGCTGAGGAGCTGCGCGATGACATCCGTATGTTATCAGATGTGAAACTAGAAAGCAATGATTAAACGAGCTTAACCAAGTGTACATATATATTATAACCACTGCAGCAATTTCTCAATTTTACATTTACTTTATATATTTTTTAAAGTGCAGTGGTCGGTTTTCTCCAGAGCTGTACATTCAGTATAAGTATATACATTCTGTACTTACATTTACGGCATTTGGCAGACGCTTTTATCCAAAGCGACTTACATGTAGTATACAAAATGTCTGTAGAAACTACAATAATAACCTAAAAATATATAAACATGCAAGGGATGCCAAACATTCATCCTTTATTTATAACACAATATACTGTATATGATATAATAAAAACCAATAACTAATTTGCAGATGTTGAAAGAATTTTGAGACCCCCGCATTTCTTCTCTCGGTCACGTGGAAAGCCCTGAGCCTTATTTTGAGAAGCGCTGGTCTCTCTGTGTGTATGTGCGCGCGTGCATGTGTATGTATGTGTGCGTGTGTGTGTGTGTGTGTGCGTGCGTGTGCTCCTGCAGAGGAGCTGGTGCGTGCGGAGCGTGTGGACATCAGTGAGCTGATGACCACCTCGTTCTCTGAGACCCGCACCACCGAGGAGCTGCTGCCCGCCGACAGTGAGGAGGTCAGGGATGATGAGGAGGAGGAGGAGGAGGCCTTCCAGAACAGACCCTACCCTCCCCGTATCGGTACACACACACACACACACACACGCACACACACAGACCCTGCCCTCCATGTTGTAATACATGGTTCTTTCTTTTCTTCATGTTTCCATAGAACCACAACCTAATAAGAAAGGTGAGCATGATGTGAAATATGAAGAATGGGAAGTAAAATGGCCATTGTGACAATACAGTACTGTGCAGTAGGTGCAGTAATACAATAACCGGTGAGCGTAGAGTGCTGCTTGGGTATCAGAAAAGTATACCCCCGGTGATCTTCAGTTCAGGCGGCCTTGAATATTTGTGACAAACGGCATGAGGCACTCAAGAGGCTTTAAGAAAAAAAGCCTTTAATATAACTTAACTAAACAGTAAAAACACAACTACGTGTTTACCCTTCATCGGGATAAAATAAAAAAACAATAACGTATGCATTCCATTTTTGTTAATCTCCCCCGTAGTGCCCACAGCGGATGAATATGATTATACCACATCTGAAAGAGGTCCTACTTATGAATACGAGGAAAAGGTGAGAGACTATTCAGTGTGAGGTTTCTGATCATACATACTAAAAAAGCTTGAGTTATTTTCCAAAAACTGACACCCTGCTCCATGTTACAGTATGTATCTGAATGTTCTTCTCTCTAAAGATAATGTATTATTACACATTTGAGTGAACAATATAGTCTATAATATGTGTAAATATTATGACATTGTTAATTTATGTCAATAGTTTGTTCATTTGTACTTAATTTGGCCAGGTTGCATGATTTTGCTGAACCTAGTTTCACTATGTTACAGTACATTTTTGCTTGTTTTTGCTTACACGCATATTTTAAAACAACTAAGTTGACCAAAGTGCTAATACTGTACATCACATAAGTACATAGATAAAACAACTAATTTACACACATTAAACAACTCAAGCAGATGTAAAAGCCAACTGTTTAGGTAAATAAAGCCCACCCTTTCCCATTCTTTGTATCCTAAATCTCTCTCTTTTTACCATTACTCTCCTTGGTCCACCCATTCAGATCAACACCTCTGTAGAACTTAAGCAGGTGGTCTACAAATCTCCAGAAATACAGAGAGACGAACTGGTAAGAAATTCAAGTTTTTTTCAACCGCTAACATCCATTTGTCCAATCTGTAGTCACATTTTCAAAACTCTAAACACAATTGGCCCAACATCCGTCAGTTCATGACCATACCATTAACACAATTCATGTTGTTTCCACACAATATGCAGTCAATTCATGCATTTATAAAATGCTAATATTTTCTTTACCAACAAACTTACCCATTACCAAAATTATGGATGTTTCTTGTTTTGTTACAAATGCTTGTACACATGTCAGAAATGAAAACGGAATGTTCAAAACCGCAAATATTATATATAGCCTCTACTTCTGCAACAAATAGTTTGAAAATAGTCCTAGAGGTAATCATTACATTTTTAAGTAATACCTGTAGTCTGATTGCACAATTTTAGCTGATAACTGTAATGGATTTGTTTCGTAATCAAATTCCAAGTAACTGATTACATGTAATACATGAAATTACATGTATTACGTCCCAACCCTGTACAGTAATAAAGCTTTTGCAATTCTGTCACATTAGTTTGGTGACTTATTCACTTTGTTATAGTTTGTTTCCTAAATGCACACATTTGACCCTCAAGCAAACAATTTGTGTGGTTTACAGTAAAAGGAAACTGAATTACAAAAAAAAAAAGAAAAGATTTCACGTTGTATGCAGGAACAACTGAAACATGAAAAGTAGTGCAGTTTTTGTAATGGCATCAGCTTTTATTATTTTGATAGTCAATGTGCTGTGATTGGCTGTGATCCTCTTCGAAATAAGACATGCTAGTATTTTGACAGTTATGTAATTTTGAGTTGGGTTTGCAGTGTTTTGATAGTGTATGTAGATTACGTTTTTTTGCGTTTCGAAATGTAGTTAGTGTTAATTGAACTGAAGCTGTGATTTTGACAAGAACATTTAGTATTTGGCTCATCGTGTGAGGTAGGTGTGTTGCTGTGTTAAGAGTTTCTAAAAAGTATCTTTAGGTAAGCGGTTTGTAGTGATAGAAAAAAAACTGTAAATTAATTATTGTTCACTGAAAGGTTATAAAGGTGGAGTCAGGAATTGTCAGCAAATACACTTTTTATCAAAATCTCACGGTCCGCTGGCAGTCCATTCTCTGTGCGTGCTGAAAGAACCATGGCTCTGTAAAAGTGATTGGCGCGCCCGCTTCAAGTGATGAATGTGAACACAAACACTATTCCAGGCTTGGCTATGCATGTCCAATTTGAGGTGCATGAGCTTCTGAGGGAGCACCCTACTACAGTATGGCATTGAAAGTGCAGTCTACAGTTGTAAGCTAATTGTGAGCTAACACACTTTTTGACAAATTCACCAAATATCTCGCATTTCTGTGCGTGCCGAGAAAATAAATCTGGTGTTTCTACACAGTAAATAGGATCTCAAACAAAGTGGCAAACGCCACTCACAACAACAATGCCCTAGGAGCGGAGCTTCTGAGGGAGTTTTGTTTTGATTTGAATAATATTTCTCCCGTATCGCTGACTCCACCTTTAATAACCACCACATCACATCACTTAATGGCCGACATCACAAAATAACATCTCAATGTCCGCGCAGCAACCCGACGCCTTGGAGACGTTCAACAGAGGGGCCATGGTGGGCTTGCTGGTGGTGGCTGTGGCCATCGCCATGGTGATGGTGATCAGCCTGTTGCTGGTGCGCAGGAAGCCTTACGGCACCATCAGCCACGGCATTGTAGAGGTACGAACCCAGCCGGCTTTCCCCCTTAGCCAATCAGATGCCAGAAAGCCTCATGCCTGGCTGTCCTAACTGCCTCTCATGGTCATACTGGCAGTGTTGTGCGTGGTTGTGATTGGCAGGGCCAGGTAACCACATTGGGCCTTTTAAAGCCCACACACTTGTTATTTAAAGGCTTCATATGATTCTGTTACATACATAGATACAGTCAATCAATTGTATAGTAGTTTGTCTGTGAACTTTCGTTAATTCATATTGAAACAATGACAGATAGCTGAGCATTCAGTATAAGCCATATGCTTCCCAGAGTCCAAACACTTGATTTGCAATTAAGGGCATTTCTAAAGATGCAACACTGGAAAATGGCTGAAAACGGGTCAGCATTAGTCCTGCTGATGGTGTGTGTATTAATCCCTTACCCTCTCTGTCTCACAGCAGGTTGACCCCATGTTGACCCCCGAGGAACGCCAGCTCAATAAAATGCAGAACCATGGATATGAAAACCCAACTTATAAATTCTTTGAACAAATTAACTGAGGTGCAAAGTGTGGGCTTCTATCTCTAATTACTTTTACAATTTACACACACACACACACACACACACACACACACACACACACACACACACACACATACATATACTACCAAGATGCTACCAACACGTGATCATAACACTTGATAATGTATTGCTACAGTAAAAGAACTAACAAACCCCTTCCTACGATCCATCCCCATTACCCAAATGTGAAAGAGAATATATAATGGCACTTCATCTCACCTGCTATAATCTCTTTTTCATCTGGATTAGAATCAGAGAAACGTGGTTGAGTGCTTTAAAATAACCCTGGCCAACAATGACTATTGCCTACTCTCCCCATAGAGTCCAGCCCCCACCTGTTGCTCACATTGGCTCAAAGTAATTAGTACTTGAAAGTCTTTTCATCATTCTCCTTTTTGTCAAAACTTTACCACAGCTGGACATGTCTCTGTGAATGATAACCTATTGAAACTACAATATAATTTCATTAACATAACTCAGTAATAGCATCTCTTTTTTATAAACAGGTTTACACTGAGAATATCGTCACCAGGCTTGTGCTGTGAGCCAATGTTGTGATGCATTTCACAGAGCGGGTGTTTCTTTTTGAGTGTGTGAGAGAGATTTCTGTTTCACTGGCTTTAAACAAACACATAGCAGGCCAAAACTAGCATAAAGATCCATGCAGCAAAAAGATGCAAGACTTCGGAAGATCTTCCCTTCATTTGTAGGTCAACTGTATCACGTAAAGTCAGTGAATGATATTTTTTTTTTCCATGTACTGCTGCCTGAATAACTGTAAACAAAGTAGTCATTATTTTATTTATTTAATTGTTTTAATTAAAGCATGACAATTTGTTGTATGATGTTGCCGTATTTATTGTCAATGTTACATTTTTTTTAACTCTTATTTCTTTAAAACGTTTGAATGACACCATTAAAAATGGACTGTATATAATATAAGAAAAATTACGTACGTCTAGATTCTAGGATTATTCCTATTATTAATTTGCATTGATGTAATGGAAAACTACATAAAAACGAGAATATTGTGCTGTTTGGAGAAGGAGAAACATTTTTCCTAACATGGCTGATTGAAAACGGACTGTTGTAAAAACCAGCACAAGACGATGATACAGTAATTTCAGAGTGAATGTATTTGAAATACACATTGAGACACCATCTTATTTTCAGTTGTGCGTCATCACCATTGTAGACCTCGTAGGAATAGCCAGGCGCTACGTACCCAATAGAATAGAAACCTTGTTTTACGATAGCTGTCTTATTTCACATGTTAGATTGAAACATATACCTGTATTATGTAGTCTGGCTGATCGCTGAGTTTGAAGAGAGGCCATAGACTAAGTAGTTAACAGGTCAGTTTGTGTCATACGTAAGTCACAAACACAACCCATGAGAGTAAAACACCAGAATGGTTTGCAATTTCACATCTCATGGGAGGATAATTTGTTAGTACTTTACTGACGCTACAATCGAAATCAAGGTAGCCAAAGTTTCACTCATTAGATTATTCTACCTTGGCACACGTTATGATCCACATAGCCTGCAGTGTATGGTAAAAAGAACAGCCCCCTTTTTCAATGGCTGATTATTCACTGGTTTTCTGGTCATATTTCTCCTCTAATATATTCACAGTTCAATTCAAGTTATTTCTGAGGTTGCACATTGTAGAGTTTGTATCTGTAAGGTTTTCTGTACCAGAAAGCCTCGTCTTTTACCTCGGCATTCTTTACTCGTTCATTGTATCTTTTTGTTCGCTGGTGAACGTTTGAACCTGGTAGACCAACAGAGGTGAGGTGTTTTTCTCATGCCATTTTAATTTGTAATATTCACTTTGAAACAGGCAAAAGAAGCTTTGAGTGTATGAGTTATATTTGAAAATTCCTGATATTGTTGCTTTTGTCATCCAGAATAACTGTAGGTTGCGGTGTATACCATGATGGTTGAAGATAGGAGATTGGTCCTTGTATAATTTGTACAGCTTGGTTAGTGGAATAAAATGTTGTATGTTCACTATGTCATTCAATCTTGTATTGATTATGCTGAAACCATAGATCAGAATTAGCTTGCCTACGTTTCCTTAACACTGATGGTTTCTTACCAGCATTTAGCAGACTTGTAGAATGGTGTACTGTAGTTAACATACATTCATACAATTGTCTTTTGTCAAATTCTATGCTTTCTTTTGGTCTGTATGTTACCACTTCCTTGAAATATAAACAATGGTAATTGAGAATGTAATTGCTGCATCATTGCCTTTTACAATTCTGTGGTTTGGATGTATGTATTTTTTATTTCTATGTAATAATTGGATAAAGGGTCATGCTTTTAAGCTGTTCTGTAATTCTAGAAGCTTGTATAATAAAACATTGACACCTATAGTTTATCAGTGTAAAATCAAGATAGGCTTTTAGCCCACACCCAATTAACATGTCTTGGCACTAAGCACAATTATACAACTCAAACTATTAGTCATGTGCCGGTTGTTTTAAGGAGGATAGTAACTCAATGTTAGAGATTGATACAGTCTGGTTAAGATGACCATGCAGTGATGTTAAGGCTGTTTATTATGTAAATTAGAGATCTTTTCTTCATTTACATTCTTGACCAAAAGACATGGTCTTAAAAAAACGGATATTATTATAATTTGGCAGATAGTGCTATGTTGTGTAAATGTATTTCAATCAATCTGAGAAACTGACATCTGATCAAACTAAAGATTAGTGTAATAAAATGGCAAATGACCCATTAAATGCTGGATCTGTGCTTTTAACTCCCTTCCGTACCTTTCCTTCCACGTTTACAGTGAATGTAAATATTATTCACCATATTGATAGTTCACGGTTAGGAAAAACTACACACTTCACAGAATGATTGCATAATTCCACTGATTAAATGCAATGAAGGCAAACCAAGTTCAACATAAGCAAGTTACCAAATTATTCATGAACTCAAATAAACCTACTGATATGGTTATTCTGGTTATTGTAACGTGTAGCATAAAGGAGGGGAACCCTAGCTCACCCACACAGGAAAGGTTATGTATCCACTGAATTTGATTTCTTAGAAAACAGAAACCTATGCTAACAATTTTAATGTATTTCAGATGGGATTGATTTTACACACGTTGGTACACATTTACAACGATATTGCATAAGCAGCACAGCTAAAAAAACAACAGCATTTGAACAACAGAACTTTACAGAATTCTCAGAATTGTCATAGTGTGTGTTTTTTATACCACCTCACCAAAGCCAAACTACGGCTGTATAATATCAGTCATTATGTTTTTCTTCTGACCTTTAAAGAAAATATATTCAAGAATGTATTTAATAAATCTTTCACCTGTAGATGCCCAATGTGACATCTACAACCCTGATTTAAAAAAAGCTTATAATAATGATTAAACGCAGCAGCAATAGAGATAAGGTTAAACATAGAAGGGAAGCACCCATATAAGGTTCACTTGACTACAGCGTAATCAGTTGGAAATGAACCTACAGTATTTAAGACCAATCTAAGGCATTTTCCCAAGCATTACATTAGCTGAGAGCCCATATATAGAGCATGTGCAAACAGCATCACTTCTTACACCCACATTACAAAGAAATCAAACCCCATCCCCAAACCCCAGGTTACATCGGCTAACTGTTCCAAACCACAACACTGAAATGCACTATTGCCGGGCAGACCCTGCTTTACACAATTTACTGTGAAAAGGTCCTGCAGATGTGTTGTCAGTTTGTCATTGAAGCATCTGACACTGTCATCTTGAGAGTGGTTCCTCTGAAGTTCACAACTCTGCTGTGGTGAAGCTACAAGAGTCAAATGAACCAGACTTTTATCACGTTGTTTGCCCTTTTTTTTTTTATTCAGCACACAAGCACTTTGATTCATTCAAAAATGAAATTATGAAACTAACCGGTGCGGGGAACGCGTACCCTTTTGTACGTCAAAGTAGATATATCAGCGCCATGAGACATCATATAATTGATGAGTTAATCGCTGCCGATGTCCCTGTGTGACAGGTTCCAAATACAGATACATTTGTCAACCTTTCCCTACACAAACACACATACAGTAGTTACTCACAGCTAGCATTTCTGTAGCATTGATTAACATTAACTGTGGACTGCGGGTGCGTGTGAGGGTAGACAGTCTAGATATTACTGGAAGCTAAACCCCAGTGCTACGCGATAGCTGTCGACTAGTTCCAGCCACGG
Organism: Forbesichthys papilliferus; assembly: GCA_025399855.1. Classification (NCBI taxonomy): domain Eukaryota; kingdom Metazoa; phylum Chordata; class Actinopteri; order Percopsiformes; family Amblyopsidae; genus Forbesichthys; species Forbesichthys papilliferus. Next base: position 16,832 of record JAODOY010023384.1, read on the forward strand.
TGACATTTAAGTGGTCGACACTGCCGTGACTTCATCGAGAGGGAAGACAAGCTGATGTGCCCGGTGGTTTAAGTAGCCACCGAAACACATGCATTTATATTTCAATAGCCTATAGGTCAAGGTGCTCATTGTCCTACACCCCCGTGCTGCCTTGTAAAAGTTCCTGCGATGACAACAGTGTGGTTTTTACTGTGCCGAGGATGTCTATGATAGGTCACGATAGATGTTTAACTGTCTCTCTAAATATGATTTTGAACCAGTGTCCAACTTTTAAAACATGCCCATCTATTTTTTAGACTACATCGTTCATCTGATACTACATCTGGTACAATTTATACTGAATAATGACTGATAATGTGATTCTCACTAAATTCTCAATTTGCTGTGTGATTACAGAAATATGTCCTTTTTGCTTATCGATTACACATTTTATCAACATAACCTATACAACACCTGTCATACTTACAGTATTTTGGTTCAATTGTATGCATTAAGGACATTTTAGCTATAGAGTAATACATTGATATATACATAAACATACCCTGAGTGAAACTAACATAACTACATACAATTGATCTGTCATTAAGTGGACTTTGTATTAAATGTAATTATTAATAATATAATAATAATAAACATATTTAAAGGCTGTCTATTTAAGTGTCTGAAAACAGCAATAAAACAATATATACCCCCATCCCCACACACACACACACACACACACACACACACACAGAGAGAGAGCTCCTAAACGTTATACTACACCTCCCTCCCCAACTGCCCATACTCTCATTGATATATACATTCTAAAAAGCACTGAGCTGAGGAAGGAAATGTGGGTTCTGAGGGCACTAGAACCAAATGGCAGTGTATAGTAGCAGCAGTAGTACAGTACAACAACAGAATCACAGATGGTGGCGATGTAGGCCAGCTACTACTACACACTGGATCAAAGGCCAAAGCACAAGGTTGTGTGAAACCTCTAGAACAACGCAGCCTACTTTTTTATCAGCGTGCGTTTTATATTGACCGTATCTAGGCAGCGCTGCAGACACTATTTGAGGTGTGTAGGCTTCATTTGACACCAAGACCTGCAATGATGGCCTGCTGCCTGACACACATCCTGTCATAGACCTGTATGTCTTTCAAGTGGTTTAGTATCTGAGTTTCTGCCCACTGAGAATGTGGGTTAGCTGGCCAGCAAAACAGTGACATGATGTGCTCTGTATAGGGTGTATAGATGCAACCCTTCACACACACACGCACACACACGCACACGCATACACACACAAAGACACTTGTAATCTCTTTGAGACATTTGTGCATGTTCAAACTTACACTTCGGAACGTTTTCTTTTCTTTTTAGTAAAACGCGTTTCCTAGCATGTCTTTTCACGTGAAACAACGTGAAACACGAAATCTTTCACCAGTTTGAATGTTTTTTCACATTGTGTGGCACCCGGTACCGGTCAACGTGGATGTCAGCTAAGTGAAACGTCCGCGTGCAGTAAGTTCACAGAATCCGAATGCAATGTTGGCGTTTCTAATGCACACAAGTTATAAGGTGATCATGAGTTGCTCTTAACGACCCATTTTGTCAAATAATCAATGAACCAATGGAGAGAAGACAAGAAGGGGAGGGACTAAGAATGCAGAGAAGGAAATCACCAGTCAGTCCTTTATACCCACGCCAGTATCACGCAAATGTCATTCACAGCCATGATGCAAGCCAGGTCAGCTTTCTCCACAGAGGGTTGTTTGAGTCACTAGTCGGTTGGTGAGTTCATATTGTATAGTTCACCCCACTGCTTCAACATAGCTGGGTACTCTCTCTCTCTCTCTCTCTCTCTCTCTCTCTGTCTCTCTCTCTCTCTCTCTCTGTCTGTCTGTCTCTCTGTCGCTTCACAATACTGTCAGTCTCGTTTCTGTCTTTCTGATGCATGGGGTTGATTGTGGCTTTTATACATCGCTCATGCCTCTCTCGTGAAAGTAAGGTAACTTATTGTCAGTTGTAAGTTGCTGTCAAAGAATGTTTAAGATGTGAGGCGGCATTCAGGGTTTCCCCTATACCTGCCTCTAAGCATACGAGGACATAGTACAGTCGTTGCTGCTGCTGTGAGCTACAAGCAAAGTCTCCTAATATTTCTTCTGTATGTTTACATGGACGATTGTCCCGTTAAAGTCACTAAACACTGAAGGAACTCTTATGTCAGACCGTACAATAGAATTGCTGGTCTTGCTTTGCATATAAAGGTAAGCTCAGCTTTTTATTACATGCTTTGATTACATGTGTTTCTCAGTAATGGGTTCAATACTGCTGCTGCAGTCTACTGTATGTGGATCAAACAATGGACAATAAGTAAGTAAAGTGTATTTATAGATAAAAAGTCACAAAGTGCTGTACAGTAAAAGCAATGCAAACTCATCAAATCCTACACCGTAAAAAATTAAAAGTGCATTATAATATATTAAATATAAAATGTCTCATTGCGTTGACACACAATGTATTTAGGTGACATAATCTTCTAAAATGCATGTTTAAAATGATGTTCTCATTCAAACTCACTACCACCAAAAGGTGAGATACACTGTACAGCACACATTGTGCTTTACATACGCTTTTCCCAACTTTATTTTATTTACTTCTAAAACCTATATACAAAATGCAAATGGGCTACAATACCAGTACAATAGTGTATCTTATACAAATAGATGGGTATGGTCTTATTTGAGCATTTTGTTTGTTTGCATATTTTACAGTAATGTGAATTTGCGCATTTAATTATATGTTTTACATTTAAAACATTGTAGAGACAGATATAGCACACAGCATTGCTACTGTATCACGTTCCTGTACAGTAGAACAGTATTCTACAGTGGAGATGTGGCCTTCTTATAATGTGAACTGCTTTCTAAATGAGACATCAATGTTACTATCAATAATTATTGAAAGAGAAATCAACACAAAAGAGAAAAGACAAATCGCACAGGTATTTCTTCAAAGAATGCCGTGCAAATCTGCTGCAATTGTTCTTAGTGTTTTTTTTTGTTTTTGTTTTGTGTGTGTGTGTGTGTGTGTGTGTGTGTGTGTGTGTGTGTGTGTGTGTGTGTGTGTTTGTTAATTTGTTTTCTTGTCACTACTATTGACTACACTTTGGTGTTTTGGTACAATCAGTGGATTTTAGTCATGATGTGTTTTCTGTCAGATAAAATACTGCCTTAAAGTATCTACTGTAAAACATAATACTAATAGTATTAATAACAAGTAACTATCTAGATAGATAATGTAAACATACATCTAATCAACACCTCAGAACAAAAACAATTCTTCCACATAAAAACGATTTTCTTTCCTCTAAACTTCTCCTCATCATCTTATTTTTTCATATTTTTGAGTTTCTAACAGCCATAAATGTAGCGTGGACAGTAAGTTAACATGTTAAGTTATAGATCATAACAGGGGCATAGGCATAGTATTAATAGGTGTGGCTGCGATGCATAAATCGGGAACCATATCAAATCTTACTGTAAGCATGCATGTATTGGCATGCAGACCTACTGCATGCATTACATATAAAGACTACATTGATGTACATTAATGTTGTACATTACACAACGACTGTTGTGTAATGTACTGTATATTATTAATAATACCAAAATGTCATAATATAATATTAGAGTAATGCATTCAATTAATATTAATATTATATACATGTATTCATATAATTAAAAAATAAGGACATCTGATTTAATGAAAAATATGAATCTACATATGCTATGAATAAAATTGGTTTCTCCAAATAGATTTTTGAAAGCAAGATTATACAGTATACGTACAATGCCACAATATAGCTCTACTCCCTTTAGACAGTTTGAATGTACAAATACCTTTGAAACTCACATGGTCAATCGTCTACTGATCTGCTCAACTCCCTAATGAATCGCCTGTGTTATTCTGATGATCAGTTCATAAACTAGATATTTTTATTTGCAGGAGCAGAATTTGGCTACCCAGCATCTACATTTAGGAAGTCCTTAGCTCACACTCAAGCCCAGATGTTATCAAAATAAATATCCTGACACTGACATTATCTAAAATGAAAGTGACTTGCATACACTCTGGCTAATTACTTGTAATTGTGTGTGTGTGTGCGTGCGTGTTTATGCGTGTGTGCGCACATCTAGAGTACGTCAATGTGCACACATGCAGATCCACATGTCATTTTGTATGGAGGTGAAAGCGTGATATCTAATAATAATAATGCTTAACTATGAAATAAACGAAGGAAATAAAGTAAACAAGTAAATCATAATAATGTAATTTGACGCTATCGTAACGTGTGATGTGATGTGACACAGTAGACCATTGCATTGCAATGCATGTGTTACAGCAAACACAATAGCAGAACTTTCTAAAATAAATCGGAAGAATAATCAAAAGGATAAAGTTACAGCCTTATAGCCTAATAATGCATGTTGTGGTGATTATAGGCCTGTTGTCCACAGTTGTAGATGCTTATCTTACCAAATTACAGTCAGATTGTTGTTGTTGTTTGTGTTGATCAAACAAACTTCACTCACGTCTGAGGCAACAGTGTGTACAGTCATTAGTCATGGTTTCGCATAGCATATAGGCTCTGTGGCTTCAGTGTGTGTGTGTGTGTGTGTGCGTGTGTGCGTGTGAACTGAATATCAAAGCTTCCATTTCATTTCCACACAACTAGACAATTAATGCATGTGGGAAGCTGATGACAGTATTTCTACAGAACTGAAAGGCTTACTATAATTGTATGAATCATGCATGTCGTATTCCCCCGTTTAATTTAGCATGCACCACATATTAAATGTGTGCCAAAGAGGGAGGGTCGTAGGGTGACTTGAAGAACTTCTTATGAAATTATTTTCAATCAAATGATTTTGTGGGCCATGAGAAACCTTTTTTCTTGGTTTAAAATATTCAGAAAAAATGATTTAAAAACTCTTTAAAAAATAGTTCACAGTGTTTAGAAATGGTCTCTTGGGGAATCTCAAACCACACTTTGAGGACCACTGCCTCTAGAAGTTGCGTGTCCATGGTGCGAGCTACCTTCTAATGCATACCTGGGCAAAGTCAGGCCCGGGGGCCGGATGCGGCTCTTTGAGACATTCTATCCGCTCGGTACATCAAAAATTTTAAAAATAATAATAAAACATAAAATTACCCTCTCTGCAGAATGTCACTTTAACAAAAAACATAATTAAAGAAAACTGTCACGTTTGATTATGAAAATGGTGTTGCATAGGAATAGCCTATATATTCAAAAATGCAAGTTAACAAAGTTAGCTATTTTGTGTTTTATTTTGAACGTTTTAGCATGTTGGTTAAAAAAGTAATGTCGCCCGCAAAGAGTGTTTCAGGTGAAAATAATTGCCCACCCCTGCTAACGTCACGCACTGTTTCTGTCCACGTCCAGGGCCTCCTTGATGTCGCCGCAGACCACGGAGATGATCCGCCTCAACAACACTCAGTACTCTCACTTCCTGGAGCAGGCAGACGCGCTCCGCCGCTCAGGCTCCTTCTGCGACGCTGTTGTCTCTGTGGAGAGCCAGAGCTTCAGGGCCCACCGCCTGGTGTTAGCGTGCGCGAGCCGCAGGCTGGCGCAACAGCTCACCCCAAGGGAAGCAGGCAACATCAGCCCTGCCTCCTCCTCCTCCTCCTCCTCTTCCTCCACCCTCCTCCTCCACTGGACCTGCACGCTGGACCTGCTCTCCCCACGCACCTTCCAGCAGGCACTGGACTTCGCCTACGCCCAGACCCTGGAGGTGCCCGCAGAGGACCTGGGCCTCCTGCTGAGGGCCGCCCAGCTGCTGGAGATGCGGCCCCTGGAGGCCCAGTGCCGCGCTCAGCTGCAGGCGCTGGGCGACGCCGGTCCCGCAGACGCGTCAGAGACCCCGGAGACGCAGAGCGGCGTGGAGGAGAAGAAGGAGGGGGATGGTAAGGAGGAGGAGGCAGAGGAGTCGATGGAGGAGACACCGCACCGCGAGCGGGAGAAGGACGGCCGCAATGTCCTTGGCAAGGAGTGGCAGAGGACGACCTTGTCTCGTCGGGAGGACACACAAAAAAAACTTCCTCACCCTACTCCTCCTCTGCCTCCTCCTCCCTCGGACTCCGCCCCGGACGGGCGCGGCGGGCGGGCGTCCCCGAGCAAGAAAAGGAGGGTCTCCCACACACCGTACGGCAGAGACAGCGTCATCTCCAGCCCGTACGCTGCCAGCCACTTCTCCCTGCCCTCGCCGTGGGGACTCTCCCGGGGCGGCCGGTGGACCCCGGTGGCCGCCCTGCGGCGGATGACGTCGGCCCACTTCCAGCCGCACCAGAAGATGCTGGCGTACCCCTTTCCGCTGGCCGCGCCCCCCCACATGTACCCCCTCCTGGCGTCCTCGTCGTTCCCGCCTCAGTTTCACGGCGGCATGGCGGACTACCCCGCCATCGCCACATACGGGCAGCACCCCTTACTGGGTGGCGGGACGCCGCACCTGGGAGACGTGGCCAAGCAGGGACCGCTGAGGCGCAAGCCTCCCTGCCAGAAGCAGCTCAGCGGGGCCACACGGACCAGGGAAGAAAGGTAACTGACTCTGACATCACTACGACTCTGACATGACTATGAAATCACTACGACTCTGACGTCATTACAATTCTGACATCACTACGACATCACTACGACTGACATCATGCTGACTCTGACCTCACTACGACTCTGACATCTCTACAACTCTGACGTTACTACGACATCACTCTGACTCTGACATCACTACGACTCTGACATCACTACGACTGATATCACTATGACATCACTACGACTCTGACCTCAAAACGACTCTGACATCACTCTGACTCTGACGTCACTACGACTCTGACGTGACTCTGACGTCACTACGGCAGACGTAACTCCGACGTCACTCTGACGTGACTCCATCCATCAGACATATTTCAGTTCTTTTTTCATTCATATTGTCCCAGATATCCTTTCACCGCCGGCTGATGAATGTTCCCCTAATTTGCTTAAGTCTACTGTTGCCTCGGTGATGGAAACTGACTCACTGGTGTTTGGGTGGATTTGACTGGTAGCTTTTTGCACCTTTCCCTCAGTCACTCTCCTCAACCCTGTACAAGTCAGTCAGGTGTTCACCACTGCTAGATTGAAGCATTGGCACTTAATAATAATAATAATAATAATAATAATAATAATAAACTACTACTACTACTACTACTACTAATAATAATAATAATAATAATAATAATAATAATATACTACTACTAATAATAATAATAATAATAATATATTACT
>JAODOY010023394.1:0-24152 GCA_025399855.1 Forbesichthys papilliferus
TTTCTTACGTCTTCTTTAGTGGGAAAAGTGATGTCGCCATTTTCTTCCTTTTCACTTATCTGAAAATAAACCGGGCATAATAATTGAAGCAAAAGTTGCAGACAGTCAAACGCCACGTTTACTGACAGAGATTGTGCTTCTCAGGTTCCCGTACCTTCTCCAGTGGAGGGTAATACAGCGGGTGCGGTCTGATGTTGGGGAAGCGAATGAGCAGAGTAGCGGCATTGTCCATGTTGGGGTTCTTCTCGACCGTACCCATTGGGTTCAGCAGTTCGCTTTTGTCATCTTTGGGCGGAAAACAGACGTTCACGCAACTCTTACAATAAGACGTCTAGGTGCGACATTCGCCATAACAGATGCCAAACTGTACAGGCAGAAGCCTTTCAGCAGTGGTTGGTGACACAGAGGGGACATGCAGACACACAACAGTGTGCAGAGAGAGCATGTTAAAGCACGGTTTCAAAGCGGAAAGTACAGGATTGTAGCTTCGAAGCACATTGTTCTCGTGGTGCACCACGTGTCGAGCTTGCAGCGATGTGTGCGGCTTCGGGGTAAACAGTCGACCCCCCCCCCCTCCCCCTCCGCCCCCCAAAGCACGCCTACAGAGTTGCCAGTCAGTGTGGGTGAGCTGAGAGAAAGGGTGTTGATGAAGATGAGTAATACTAGCCTCGTGAAACTATCCCGCTCTAGCAAGCTACAGGATGACTGTCAGTCCACTATCAGCCTGGAACCCCTCAATTGAAAAGACTTTGTCATAAAGGCGGTCATAATTTCTATCAAATGTCCTTTCATACCATTAGACTTCTTACATTTATCTTACCCAATCAGAATGTAAGCTAGAGCGCCGGTAGAAATGCACTCGGATGTCGTCATCTTGTGGAAAACTTCCGCTGGCTATTTATTTGAGCTATTGTTCTCTACACGGTCGACAAATGCTTTCGCATTGAGGAGTTCCACATGGAATTGGAGCTTGCAATATCAGGACAGACTGCCGAGCCCAGAGTCAAACAAGCAGAACAAGCGATTTGCGTACCGGGTACAGATGGCCACATGGACAACAGAGACTCCCCCGTCTTAAGCTGGTCCTTGTAGTCGAACACCATGGTGTTCACCCACGCAATCGGACAATCCTGGAGTTAGAGAGACATTAAGACAGAAGAAAGAGATCATTAAGAAATTGTACAAAAACTACAATGCATACTAATCTAAACATGAACAGCATTATAGGAAAACTTCATTGACAGGGATGGGAATAATTATTGTATAACTACTGTATTAGAACTTCTTCCCAATAAGTTCAATGTATTTCATTTTATATAAAGAAAATAAATATTGCAATGCAGTTTATTATTTGTTTGTGTGGCATTATGAAGACACGATACGAATGAAAACTGAATTAGAACCTGGGAGGAGATAAATAACGTCGCAGCCTGATGTGTTAAAACAAAGTAAACGGCTCTGGCTTAACAACAAATTTAACGCAACTCAACGCAAATGTCCAAAATAGCTAAGCTTCCGCCTGCCTTCCTAATGGCAGCAGGGACTTCTCTTCCGAGTAACCGAGAAGAGAAGTGGCTTAGAAAGCAGAAGTTGGGCAGCTCGATGTTCTCCAGCCCACCTGAGAGCTCCCTGCAGACATGCCCATAACAGCTGTCATGCCAGAAACAAAACTAAAGCCAAAAGGGGAATTTTGGGGTTGTGGGCTGAACAACTGGTGTAGTTTGTAGTTTAACCTAGGGCTGTGCAATTAATCAAACCGTAATGTGATTTCAGCTGTGACGGTCACAAACACAATGGAATCAAGAAGTAACGTCTTATTTTATCTTGTGTCCTGAATGACACGTGCACTTAAGCCCCTCCTGGGGTGAAAGTGAAAGTTCAATGGGAGAGGTGTTGAAAAGGAAAATGTCACATTTGAAGATGTTTTCACTGTTGATTTGTTTCACTGTTTTGAAATGTTTTTTAAGTTCGGTAAATGCCTCATCTTTCCAAAGTCAATGCGTAATCGTGATTTCAGAACTGAACCAAAATAATCTAAAAGTGTTTGCCATAATCAAGAAGCCTTAAGTCACAACCGTTTTACAGGAAGGCCGTTTCTTTTCACTGAAAATGTCATGAACTCATGAGTATCTATGCACTGAGGTTCATTAATAGTGTATTCATCCAGTATTCAACCAGCTGCATCTTAAATGACCAGCTAGCCTATATTTACATATATATTTTGGGATTTTTTTGCTATTCCGACAAAAGAAAACGGAGAACTCTTTTACTCTCTATATAGCGTTACTGATTTATATCTGAAATATATGTATTGGCTGATTCCATGCAATGAAGGATTAGGGGTTTGCAACTACAATCATCCCTTTGAGGAATTCTCTGCCTGATTTCTGCCTGGTTGTAACTGTATTATGGATGATATTACATTTGATTTTTGGTAAGGTTTGACCATTTTACAGCTTGTTATTATTATTGTGTTATTTGTGAGCTATAGAAATGGTCAAATAGTGATAATATACATATGACTAGAGAATAGATACAGTATTTCTGCAGAGCTCTTGAATGTTTGTGTGTAAAAATGCTCAAAGGACAGGGCTATGACCTCACATGGGGAAATTAAATACAACTTCAGAATTTCCTGAAACATATATGCTAATTCCTTCCTTCCTTGGAGTGTTGCAGAGATAAAAGAGTTGAAGCGGATGAGCCCAACCACAGCCTATTGCCACTGAACACATTTGCACAACACAACAGCGCTACACACCCACACAGCAAACAACACACACACACAAAAGACGAAAGAGGAAACATGTCTGTTTGCTTGCTAACGAAAAAAAGGAAAAAAAAAGTTTACATTAAAAATAACACACACGCGCACACGCACGCACGCACGCACACGCACGCTCAATACCAATATGCTGAGGAAATACATTTACGTCTGGAATTTTTAAAGTTTGAAATCAACACTCACGGCTTTCTTGTTCTTCTTCTTGGTGCCCCGTGGCTTCTTGGTCTTCTCGACCACGGCGTAGAGCGCAAAGCACAGGCGACTCATGCGAGGCAGGTCGGCCACATAGATGTCAAACTCCAGCCTCTGGTCCCAGATCGGCTCGGAGCACACGTTCACTTCGGAGCTCGTCGCCACCTTGCAAAGAAGTTCGTTGCCATGGAAAAGACCCGCCTGCACCACAAGCTGAAAAAGAATAACGCCCACAGCACTGATTAGATATGGAATCGCCCCTTTCGTGGTCATTCATCAAATGAAGCCACTTTTAAAGGTAAATGATCCAGAGCCCATACTAAATCATTCAGTTTGCCGAGTCACACAAAATGACTAATGATGTGAAGGCACGTTGTAGCCATTCAAGGTACGACATGAATCAAGTTATGATGATGTTGATGATGATAATACAATGATGCATCATGTAAGCAGGTCAAGTTGTAGCCTTCAACCAGTAGAGAAAGAACATTCAGAGATGTCCTGCCGGTTTTACTTCTCTGTACAGGTTGTGCAGAGCTGAATCAGACAGAACCTCAATGTTTACTAAATAGATTAGTCGATGTTCTCCATCGGGGTGTGGCTTCCAAAACGAGGCCTGTCATCTGCAGGCCTCACTGATAATTACGTGACAGAGCAAATTTGCAGTGAGTCACGATCTGGACTGAGACAGTAGCCGGAAGTGCACTTACACTAAATAACCTATCTAAACACTAACAAAGTTAGTTATAACGAAACCCAGTCATCAAGGAAATCAGGCAACCATTAACCAGGTTCAGAATCTGTGCTTGCGTTGCCTCAGTTTTAATGCATAACATTCATTTGCCTTTGAAAGTGTCAGAAAAACCAAGCATATTGTTGAGCATATTTATATTGTCTAGCAAGCAGAGTGCTGCGGCACACCCGGAGCTTATGGAGACAGAAAACCAAAAGTTAAGCTAGGTCAAGATTGTCATCCCCCCCCCCCCATCTGCAACAGTAACAACATCCATCTCTAACAAAGTAAAAGACAGAAGTGCATTTAAAGGCAAGACAAAGCATGAAGCCTGGCCTTTTCTAAGAATCTAGGTCCGTGAAAGTCAGATAGGCCCTCCCCACTTCCTGTTTTGAAGTTTCAACCAACCGCCATGATGAATTATGGGAAACGTGTGGTGTGGGTCATGTGACCCCCACCATCGAACCAAAAGCGCTGCTGCTACAACTGAAATTGAGATATTGGTAAACAAGTACATGCTACACTTCATTGAACAATGTCAGAAAAGAAAAAAACCCACACAAAACCACACCGACCTTCATGCCTTCATCTGCATTGACTCTGCTCCCCTGCATGAGGTGAACGTAGAACGGCTCATTAATGGACCACAGAGAGGAGGTATTCTGCTGTTCAGGGGGGAGAGAAGAGGACGTGTTAATCTTTCCCCTCAGTCAGTGGAATTCCACTACATCCAAAATGAGAAGAAAAAAAAAACAAGAAATACAAAAAATAAAAAAAGCTAAATACTACTAAAAAGGAATACATATTCCAAAAGAGCTATAGTTTACACACTTGTGTGTGACATAACTGTTCTTAAATACAATAACAGACTTGTTTTAAGGGTAAAGATTTGGAAAGATAATTCCAATTCAACAAACAATAATCGCAAACAAATAATATACGTTTGTATTTTTGCAATATCTTGTAGACTGATTACACACACACACACACACACACATAATACGTAATATATAATACGTATATATAAAGATGAATAATCAACAGCATGGTAAAGTATGTGTTCAAAGCTTGCCAAAGTCCATCAGCTGGTTGAGAAAGCTCCAAGGAGACAGAAGGCTGTGACATCAGCTCCTTACCTTCTTCAGGGGAAGTGGAGGAGGTCTGGTAGAGGAGCGACTTTTGGACACCTGGTTAGCTGTGCCACTTTGCTCCATTTGGTATTTGGCTACGGTGGAAGAGTGAACCATGGTGAGGTGGGGTTTCTCCCCACTTCTCAAACAGGAGACAATGTACTGAAGACAGAAAGGTTGTTATTATTATTATTATCATCATCATTCTTCTTTTTTTTTTTTGCACTAGTTCAGCCATCACTGTCGTGACATTTCCCAGTGTCCTGCACTGACTGAGTCCTGGAGGCTGTTCATTTGCAGTAGGTTAATGCAGCTAAAATCTCATTATGTGTAGATGGATCGAGTCGTCTGCTGCAGCGCTGGTAGACAGATATGAGTCACCCCTGCAGGTACCACAGTTTCACAGTCAACAACAGTCTGAAACCTAAATCACTCGACTCCTGATCTGACAACCCGTGTTTCTATTTGAGCTGTGAGACCACTCGAACAGGGGCCAGATCGCACACAGCTAAAGAGGAAGCCCGTAGCACGTCAATAGCGTGAACAGTTAGCCAAAGCCAAGTGTACAGTCGTTTAAACCCTTTACAATGCCTTACTGGTTCATTTAGCGACCTGAAGTGACTACAATAATGAATATGGTCAGCCACTGTACGCCAATACATTTTTTGTCAAATTCAGCAAATATCTTCTCACAGTACACTAGCTGTCTGTGTGTGTGCGCTGAAAGAATCGTCCGGTATTTCAACATAGCCCTGGCTCTGTAAATGTGGTGCAGACCGCACCAATTGCACCAACACAACACTATCTCAGCCTTAGCAATGCGTTTCCAATGTGTGGAGCACAGATTCTGAAAAAGTGGCCAAATGGCATTAAAGGCAGAGGTGTTACTTTTTTGTTTTTATTGAGTTCAAATATCAATAGTGTTTCCCCAGAATGACTGACTCCACCTTTAACCCTTACGGGGTTAAACGGCATACCGATTTGTTTGGCGACCTACATCGACTACATATACAAATATTAAAAGCAGAGGTTTACAAGCATGCCAGACTACGGGACTAGCCGTGCTCACTTTGAACTGGCACAGTGGGCGTTTCCCATAGATGAACTCCCATCTTCCGTTGACCTGCAGAGTGTAATCCTCAGGTTCCTGACGGATGGAACGGAACACGGTTGCCTTTTTCTTGAGGGCGCTCCTCATCAGAGCCACCGGAGCGTCCTTGGGATCCTGTTGCAGCATGAAGCTCTCCTACGTTGCGTGCCGATCGAACAAAAAAAAAACAAGAAAGAATTGCATCACATTTTGCAGGACATCAATCACTTTTCACATTTGATAAACTGATTCCTAAGTGATGATTTGAAGGTTTGAAAGGTGTTCGTGGTGTACAGTGGGAGGGGGAATACCCAAAGTGTTCACATTTACTTTGCTCCAGAAGTTTGTCCACGCAAAGGTGGAACCACACATTTTCCTATCTAAACACCGTGAGCTTTTAGTGCCGCTGAAAACCCAGTCACACCGCCTTCGCAAACGTGGCGAAAACATGAAAGCAAACAAGAGCAGACACAGCAGGAATCCGTCAGGCTTGAGGTACCGGAGGAACTTACGTCGCTGGCCTCAAACTTGATGTTGACGAACATCCGCTTGGCGCTCTGGGAGGGACAGGGTTCCAGCTCGCACGGGAACCTGTACTCCATCCACTGTTGCCACGACAACATCTGCCGCTCGAGGGCCTTCTCTTCGCAAAACGCTCGCATCTTGGCGCGGAATTCGTCCACCTCGTGGTTCTTCTGGCCGTCGAACTCGTGGAGGCCTGCAAACGGCACAACATTCGTTGAGAGAGGGTGAGGTCAGTCGAGCACCAGTTCCTGGAAAGGCAGCGGTCGTGTTATTGTGGAGACAACAATAGCTCCCTATCGCTGAAGAGGGAAGCTGACCTTTTCCGATCAAGAGGCTGATCTGTGCGTTGGTGAGTTTCTCCACTCGGTCGCCTTCTCTCGCCACCAGCCTCAGAACAGGCAGGAAAGGTCGGACATCACTTATACGCCTGGATTCCTCCTCAAGCTCCTCCCTCTCTGCCGTCTGATTGATGCAGGTGAAGACGTACGCGTCAGGGTCTCCCAGGCCCCCGAACAGGGGCTCACTGCTAGCGATTCTCCACACCATCTGACATGGAAGACACATACAACAGCAACAATGTTGAGCTTCTCGTGATCTGACAGAGTAAAGGGCCTGTGTTCACTCGAACGCAGGCACACATACTGCACTGCAAGTTAAGTTAGTAAACACCGAAACCTAAATAACATTTAAGCTGTTAAATAGGACATTTCCCAACATCCTTATTTATACATTTGTATAAAGTGAATACTGTAAAATGATGTTACTTTTTTCCCTTCTGCACAAACAGCCCAAATGCTAGATGTTTAATCTCTTAACAGCTTCAAAGTATCATTACTTAACCTTAAACACAGCGAAGTCAAACAGCTTCAAGTAGCAGGACTGTTGGCATAGAAACTGAAACATTCAATGGCTTGACGAGCAGATTTGCTTCAGCAGAGACGCGTGTGTTAAGTAGAGAAGCTAAGCCACATAGTGTATATCAAAAAATACACTTCCAGGAAGATTAATACAAACAAATAGCATATTTGTGTAACTGTTCTTATGTAGACTAATCTTTCAGGGTAACATTTGTTAAGACAATTTCTTTAGAAGTTATTTTCATTCCGCACATCTTTATATATTTCTGCACATCTCATATTGTAGCATACGGCATTAAGGGACTGGAACTCTAATTAAACTGTTAAAAATAGAAACTCCCAAAAAGTACTAATAGCTACATTTGTCCAAGGTGGATATTTTTGTGTATCCCTCCACACGTAATGGTGACCACATCACAGCCAACAGGGATAAAACTGGTGAGGACAGGGAGACCTACTTTCTTGATGATTTTGATGGTCTCATTGCAAGACACTGGGAATGTGAGAAAGATCCCAGTGGGCAGGAGGAAGTCCATCATGATCTCCTGATCCCCCTTTTTCTTCCACTCCTCCGGCACCCCATACTTCCCGGGGGGCATGGTGACGGCCGTGCATTCACCGCCTGCTCCACCACGGCTGCTTGGCCAACGAACACAGCCCTGGGTTAGCACCAACCACAGACACCCTCCAGCATGCGTGTGTGTGTGTGTGTGTGCGCACGCGTGTTTATGTGTGTGCATGTAGTCTCATACACATGCAATGCATTGTGTGTGTGTGTGTGTGTGTGCGCGCGCGCGCGTTGATGTGTGTGCATGTAGTCTCATACACATGCAATGCATTGTGTGTGTGTGTAGATGTGCATCTAGTCTCATACACATGCAATGCATCGTGTGTGTGTGCGTGCGTGTGTGTGTGTATAGTCACCTTCACATGCAATGCATCGTGTGTGTGTGTGTGTGTGTGTAGATGTGCATGTAGTCGCATACACATGCAATGCATTGTGTGTGTTGGTGTGCAGGTAGTCGCCTTCACATGCAATGCATTGTGTGTGTTGGTGTGCAGGTAGTCGCCTTCACATGCAATGCATTCTCTCTGTGTGTGTGTGTGTGTGTGTGTGTTTATGTGCATGTAGGCTCACTGTTTTACATGTAATGCATTGTATCTGTATTTTAATATGTTGATGGATGTATGTATTTGATTTGATACACTGTGTACCATTTAGAAGGTAAGAAATGCTTGTATTTGTTGTTTAACTTTTGTTTAACAACGATCATCGATTAACGATTATTTGTACATCTCATCGTAAACACTACAACTGAATTATTACATTATAAACCGATTTACATAGGTCTGATTAAACATTGAATAATGTAGTCATACTATCAATGTAGTCATAGTATGCTATGTTATATGAAAGGATGGGTCTAATACCCTATAGGCTTGTAGCCTTAGAAATGCGCCTAGCCAAATTCAGAAAAGCTCTATACGGTACTATATTGTATGTGTAACTTAAACCGTAACACCCAAGTTAAATAACTAGGTATATTGTAATCATGGGAGAAAAAAACATAAATGTTCTTGTAGTAAGAGCAGCAAAGAAAATGGAAACGCTTGTTAAAATTATATTACATTTCGAATATCAGTGCTTTACAGTAAAGCATTATTTTGTCAATCTGTTAAAAGATCACCTACCTCAGTTCCAGCCTTCACAGCTCCCGGTCATCTTTTCATTTTTTTCCAGGATATTCGTTGCTATATTCTTAAGAAAATAGCATTAAAGCCTTAAATACTTAACCAGAAGTTCTGCCAAAAACAAATCGCCGATACAAACGTACAACCCAAACGTGAAGAGGTACGCGACAAGTGCGATCTCATTCAAGGATGATCACAGTCAGTGTCGGTGAGGAACTGCGCCGTGCCTCTTCATGAGGCAAGGGTATATCTACAAAACGTTGGATAGTTGCAAAACGTAGAGAACGATATACATGTAGTTATCTTTATCTATTTCTGACCAAGAAGCTTGTTCCAAGATCGCAAACTATTCCTGGTGCTAACTTAATTTCATTAGCAATTTATTTTAGTAAAAATTAATTAAATTTTGGGGGGATTTGTACAAATGTGTTTGTCTCATATCGTGTACGGTACTTGGCTTGTTAGAAAAAAAATTCAAATAAATTATTTGAATTTTTATGAAATAGCCTACTGGATCCAGATAAAGTCTTAACATCTGTTATACACTAAAGTTAAAAAAACAACACAGCATTCAAAACAAGAAGTGAGACATACAACGTTGCAGTCTCATGTACAAGCTCTATATTTTCACTGATGGGAAAAAAATAGGCCGTTTTTATGAATATGAGACAAAACCACCAGATCTTTCGACTATGGTATATAATATTCAATACTATTTAAAGAAAAGTTTAAAACTAAATAGCCCAGTGAAATTTGGGGCCTTCAGCAATACTGGCCTGTTATAATCCGGCATGACCATTTGTAACCATCTCAAAAAAGCAATTTTTACTTGTAAATTTGAGATTTTATCATTTCAGTTTAAGTGTATGTATATTAGCCTTCATGTATTAGCAGCAGCCTGCTTTCTACAGTTCGTTTTTTCATTTTAAAGAGGAGTTTCTATAGCTTGTAGTCAGCACTGACACGCGGTGCCTATTTACCAATAAGAATGGTGTATAAGCAGGTACAATATGGCTCTGATGACAAAATAGTGTACGCTGGCCAAAATACGCAGGGTTATATGTTACTTTTTAAATGAAATCCGTTACAATTCATTACCAGACTGAAATTATAATCAGTAATGCAATTTTTGGATTACCTCAATTTAGCAACATAATTTGATACTTTCCATTACGTTTAGATTACTTCATGAATAAAGATTGTTATTTGATATACCAGCCAAAGAAATGCGTTGGCACGCCAAATCTTCAAATTTTAAAGTAGGAAGTAGGATTTAATTTCAATTATTGATTAACGTTAATGAAAGGTTAATAAGAACATGCGTTTTTATTCTGCAAACTTCCATTTAAAATTTCAAAGTAGTCCTAGAACTAATAATATAATACATGTATTTTTAGCTGATTGCATTATTTTATCAACTGGAATGGATTTTTTTTTTTTTTTTGTAACTGATTACATGTTGCTTCCCAACCCTGAATGCTACCTTTAAAGTTAAACCATAACATGGAAACATTCTCTCCATGCGGTATAGTAGACCTATGTGCAGTTATTTTATTTGAATGAGATTCTACAATGAATGAACACTCTTATCTGTCCATAGAACTTGCTATGGCGCAAATCACATGAACTGTAGGCCGTGGTTCACAAGGGTTGTGTAACATTTTACTAAATCGTTGCGAAACTATCCAAATGGCATTATCAAGACAGTCCCTCCTGTCAACTTTCCTGACCTCAAATTTAAGTTAAATAATTTTGACGACATTCACAAGCTTCACAAGGCTGTAGCCTACATTCCATCTGTCTCCAGAGTTGGAATGAATGCGCAATGCTGTATAGAAATGACACGTCATTTGTTGTCGTAAACGTGTATTCATTGCATTTCTCTCTATCACATAACAATGCTGCAGAATGTAGCCTTGACTGCTCTGCCAAACAGATTTCACAGTATGTCGCCATGGAAACCCTTGCCACTGTTATGCCTCTTTTAGTGCCTTTGAATCTGAGTGGCTAAAGCCCATTGTGGGAATATCTTTGTTCATATAAGATCTGCATTGCAGATGATTAAAGATCATTTGCAGCACTAGGCCTACCTGCTAACAGTATGCGTAATACACAATTTTCACCAGAAGAGGGCATATATTTGCTACTAGAAAACGAATCTAAATGAGTACATTTCCCAAGCTACAATTGATTTTTGTAACTGGATAGAGCAAGAAGATATTCAAGTGAACAAAATAAGATAATGCACATCAATAACAAAGATTTCTATAGAATGGTATTCCAACAGCACACAAAATCAACATACCATAGCCTACACAGAGAAAAACTGTTTTATTCAATGATAGGGATTTCGCAAACTAAAAATCTCCCCTTACGAGAACACAATATCCAATATTATTGCAGAAATAACAGCTGCTTGACATTCCCTCAGTAGCAGTATATACATGACATGTCCAACAATGGGTTTCTTGCAAACACATGAATGATTTCAGCTCATGACTTTACCACTAGCAAAAGATTGATGGCACTAAATGCCAATGTAATGCAGACCCACATGTGTACACTGTAAACAGATGGCAGCACCTGAGTTTAAACACAACATATTCTATTGGGTGTACAAACTCTTTCATTAAATTGTGGGTTTGTGTCATGAGTTCTGAATTATTCATCACTAATATATATTGTACATGCTGAATCACTAATATACATTATATACTGTACATGAATATTTGTCACAATAATAAGAGATAATTACAGGTAAAAAAAATAATCAATACAAAAAAATCAAAAGCTATTAGAAACAAATGTTTTATAGGTAAAGAATGTACAATTTAACAAATATACAGAATTTACAATTTACACACAAAAAAGTAATCTTAGCACACTTAATTAAATAAAAACAAATTAATTTCTCAACTCTGATACCGCACCTAATCCTGGTTAGCAGTGCTGATCTTTACAATTTCCCCTTAAAAATGAAAAGAATAAATAAAATAAAAGCTGTTCAAAATAATATCAATAATATGTTTGCCTTAAAAAGCAGGCACATTTAGCATTCAGAAAACAATGTTCTGAATCAGTGGTGTTTGTTAAATGAAACAAACAAATTAAGCAACATATAAAACTTTCAAATTATAAATTAATAGACATTTTTCTTTCCCAGCGTCAAAGTATGGGCCAGTGGACAGCTAGAGATCAGCAGAAATTAATGTAAATGAATATTGACACTATTAGGGAAGCTGCTAGCAATGTTACTATTTGAACAAATAATTTGGTCAATAAACACATTACTATTTACCATTCTGTAATTTAATTATAGTCACAATGAAATATTTAACTAATTATCATTGTATTGAGTGCTGCTTGGTGGCTCAAGTTAAAACATGCCCTAGTTATTTGGAATATATACAGTATCTCTCATTCTTTCCCATTAGTAGGGGAGGACAATATATATTCAGGTCAGTTTGACAACCGATATGAAAATCCATACAGAGACAACAGAGTACGATTTCCATATACGTACAGCTGTGCAAGCTGAGTCAATGAATAATACATGAACAATAAGTGTGCTCTTTCATGCAGATATACATTATTATTATTTGTAAAAGCAGTATTTGTTCAAACGTGGCACGCTTGCTTGCTTTTTAAGAAATGATTTATATATATATATAAAAACAAACACACCATCTCTCTTCAAGTTGGAGTCAGACATTTTTGTTTGGCATTGACCCACCACATGACTATAGGCTTAATCACATTTCAGTCATTTGTATTAGTAATCAGGCAATGTGAAAATCTGACTCAGCTTTACCAAAGCAAAGCAGGCTCACGTTGTCACCGTCAACAAACAAGTGAACCCAGTAGTTCATCTCCAGTACATGTATAACAAGGCAAAGAACATGTTGGCACTTAGGCTTACCAATAAAACCCCAGGCCAGATAAGCCTTTTCACAAAACCTGCAAACAAAAGAAACATCACACTGGTCAACATACAATTTAAATAAATAAAATAAAGAGATTCTTCATTGCTTCTTTTAGTGATTAATAGGGCTGAACAATTAATTGTTTCCAAATCAAAATTGCAATTTGAAACAATGCAATTAGCATCAGCTTGTGATTTAGGATACAGGCCAAGTTACGCAGCACGTCATGTTCCGTAGTTTAAACTGTAGCGTCAATGGTTGCACATATTCATGCTGTCCTCCTTGTGTGACAGACAGGCATACTAGCTAATCAGAAGTGCCGAGCACCTCGTGTTCCGACCATGCTCACCGGTCGGAAATGCCAAACTTGGATGGACTCACCAACCCCTTACTTAGACAAGGAGCCAGACGTCCATCTGCCAACTGCTATTAAGCCACATCAAAGATGTCTCAGACTACAGCACAGAAATCCGATGCAGAAAATAAAGGGGGTCATGCTTTCAGCAGGGGCACGCAAATCGCCACTGCACCACATTCAAGCTCACCCTTTGCCGGAGGCGTGTTCTCAGGTCCGTGTGTGGTGGTGTCTGCCAGACACGCAGAGGAGCCAGGCGAGCTGTCTCTCCTCTCCTCCTCTATGATGCTGCCCTCTCTTGGTGAGGCACTCAGGTCTGCAGTGGAGCCGGGAAACGACCCATTCAATGGTACACGTCGCACGCATGTAATATATACGAGAGCTCAGCCAACTTGTTAATATAGAGCAGGGTTCCTACTGTCCTGCATGTTTTAGGTGTCTCCCTGCTCCAACACAGCTGATTCACACGAATGGGTCTTTATAACAAGCCATTCATTTTAACCAGCTGTGTTGGAGCAGGGAGACATGTAAAACATGCAGGGCAGCGGCCCTCTAGGACCAGGATTGTGGACCACTGATATAGAGTGAATTTCAGCTCCCAACACTAGAGGCCAAAGCAAATTAAAAATAAACGTAAATGGAAAGACTCTTAATGCTTTATTGATTATGACATTTTGTTCATGGCCTTTCTAGTGTAAAAGAGGTATTAAAAGAAAAAGACGATGTCGTATAAAACGAAAACGCAGTGTAACCAACATTATCAGGCCAATGTTGTGGTTTCTCATACGTACCATTGTGGCTCTGGAAGGGGGGGAGATCGGGGGAGAAGCGCCCGCTGTAAACAGACGGGGCAGGCTCGGCGAAGAAATGAGCGGGGGACATGGGTGGGGACAAGGGGCGGGACGTAAACGTTAGCTCCGCCTCGGAGGAGAACAGCTGGAGCCTGCGGCCGCTGATGTTGAGGCGGGCGGGGCTTATGATTGGCCGTTGCCGCCTCGCCGAACTGGAGCTGGACGTCACCGAGCCGCACACCGAGGGAGGGGGGGAGGGGCCCGGCGATGATGGACGGCTCCCCGAGATCAGCGAGAAGTAGTCTGTGGGGAGAACATGACGGGTCAGTCAGAGGAAGCCGGTTGATATTTGAACAAGCTTTGAGCAAGAACTCAATCAAAAGGAACTTCTCCCCGTTAATGCCATAGAGTACGCGAACAGACGCCCCCCACAAACACACGAAATGCATTGCGAAGGCTTTGTTTGTGTTTCCATTTGATTTTTATGTTGTAAACTATGACATGACTGAACTGTCATGAGACATTTTTTGAAGTTGAAAACGGATATAATTTTATTATTGCTTTAAACTGTGGTTCTTAATGTGGGGTCTGCAGCCTATAGCCTTGGGGTCCGCAAAATAATTAGAAAATGTCTATTTTTTATTTTAAAAAGTGCATATCCGTCTATGGAGACCATAGACCTCACCAGACGTATATGTCGTTTTCAAGGAGGTGCTTATGGCCATATAAGGACTTGTGGGTCTAAGCAATTTTCCCTATGAGAAAAATGATTGGCGTTGCCGCAATTTTCCCCTACGGCGGTCTGTGAACAACTCTGGCTTTGTAAAAGGCACATATTCCCACTGGATGACATGGGTGTTTGTCAATTACGAGATCGCTAAATAGGTATAGTAAGGTTTTTGCTACATGCAAGCCATCCTTACTAGAGTATAGAAAACACGTTAAGTTAGCAAGAGCTCTTGAGAATGGCCAACCCGGCCTTAAACAGCAATCAAATGCTAATAAATACATTTAAAAAATACAAATACTGTATAGAAAAACACATTTAGTTACAATAAAATACATTTCTGCTGTAATACCTAAAGGAGAGGAGTCTTTGCATTGCGACGATGGTCTGCTTCCACTGAATAGGAAGCCGGAATCTGGAAAAAGGAGACCCGCAAAACGTTATTATTCAAATAGACACAAAGACACAAGAGAAGCACACAACAGGGACACGCCAAGCGCTAGTGAGTGACCCAGCAGATTTACCCGTCCTTGTGAGCGGGGGCATGGTGCCTAGACACAGGGCCCTGTTCAGCCGCCCGGGCAGCGAGGATGGGGATGCCCTGCGCTCCCGCTGGGAGCCCTGCTGGAGGCTGAGGAGCCTGGAGAGGTTGGGGGGAGGGGTGGGGACGAAGCAGTCGGCCGAGCCCGGGGTGAGGGGGGCTGGGGGGGCGCACGCGAGGTATCTGCAACACAACAGCAAGCCGGGTGACCTTTGACCCCGACGACAAGCGGCGCTAAAAGGCGCCATTGCCAGGCCATCAGTGTCGTGACGGTGCAGCATCAACTGGTGACTGGCGTTTTATTGTGCTGTGGTGTGACAGTGTAAAACCTGACCTTAAATAAACGATAGGCTTGTCGCCATCGTCTGTCCGGGGAGACAGACTGACAGCCAATATACTGAACAGGTAAACACCTTCTCTAATACCAGCCACTGTAAAAGCTCTATATTTTCTCCAAAATGGAGAGATGCATTTTCAATTAAACCAGTACACATTAAAAAAATGTGAAGAATAAATAAAAAAGGCAGGGAAAATAAACACATTGTAGTATTTATTCTGACAAAACATTAAAACAGACACCATGTCCATTACATTTATATGTTTATTACATTCAATATACAGCAATGAATCCTACAATCTTGGCAAAACAAATTCAGTTGTAGGCTAATTCAGACAGACACTTTATTATAGCATTCAAATATATTATTTTAAGGTCTCACCTAAGTAAATTCAGATACTTTCATCATAGATCATACAAACCAGTACTCTAATAATACAGTAGTTGTACTGATGTAGCCAACTACACCATAGAAATGGGAAACAATTGTTGCTTGCTATACACATTTAAAAAGGTGGAGTCAGGGATGCTGGAGAAATACTAATGGTATTTTAACTTGACCACAATAAAAACAGCTCACCCTTCAATACAATAAGGACATGCATTGCCATGGCTGGGATACTACTGTGTGGTGCGTAATGCACCACTTTGTATGTGTTCCTCTTAAGAGAGCCAGGGCTGTGTAGAAAAACAAAATATTGTATTTTCAGCTCCCAGAAAGAAGGGGCCAGTACACCGAGATATTTAATACATTTGACGAACAAAAACAAAAAAATGTTTTGTTTACGAATTGCTGACTCCACCTTGTGAGTGCATGGTTTCAATTAAATTAAATAATGCCAGTTTTTTTTTTTTTAAAGGCCGTGACTAAACTTGTCGACAAACTAGAATAAGCAAGTACAATCTACAACCTTGAAATGATTGGCACAGCTAACTGAAGATTCAGTACCGCAGGAAAGCTTTTTTTTTACTGGGAAAGTAGTACATTTATAGCACGGATGGAATTCAATCCCAGATAATATTGAATTACAAAAATGCACAAATACAAGGGTGTTGAATAATAAATACATCTGGGTTAGCTTATCAACCATCCTAAAGCCTTGGTAAACATGTGTATAAAGTACCATTATGGCATATGATATCAACTATGTAAAAATGGTGCAGTGCTTTCTAGAATACACGCACACAATGATTTAGCTGTAGAACATAGAATAACAAATAAAACAATATTAGTTTGCTACATACCACAAACGCTAATAATAACAACAGCACACAACACTTTACCAATCCAAATGAGTCCCTTAGGTGTCACACAATGTGTTAATGCAAGAATTATCAATGCGTTTCTAAATATAAACTATAGTGTAAAATAAAGATTGTATAATCACAACTGCACACACAAAGACTACTATATCAAAGCAAACTATTAAGGGTGAACTAAGTCTACTGGATAATACATTTTAAAATGCAAGGGGTTGCTATATAATCAGTCAGATGCATGTACTTTTCCGAACTGCATCATCACATATTCAATATTGGCCAGCATCTTTGTTGCACATTTCTAAATAAAAGTAGACAAAAAAAAAAAAAAAAACATAAATTTTTTGTGTAGATCAGACTATTGAATCAGATTACAAAAATGTCCTAAAGCATTTTCATGCCCACATCCTGCTACAGTGATTGATGCTAGTTTAAAAAAAAAAAATAAAGAAACTAATACAATCTACGATACAATTAATCTCATTACAATTCCAATACAGTGATTTTCAGTAGTGTTCAATAATCCCCTTTCCTATTGCAATGTAGTGAAATTACCTTACCTGCCCATAGCCAAAGACTACAGTAAACTGAATAGGCTATCACAAATAAATGTGCTATGGCAAATATAATGTAATCTACATATTAAGGGTGTATAGATTAATACTTAGTAAGAATGTGTCAACTAAAGAAGGAGAGGCAGAACGGAAAACTAATATTTCTAGCCGAAATGTCCAGTACAGCAGGATTAACAAACAGTGGCATACAATTGTAGTGTTTGCCTTGAACGTTTTGTGTACGTTCCCAAAATATTGGAATTAAACTGTCACCCTTCATCCAGCATCAATGTTTGTTTTCTGAGAACTACCTCTGAAGGACCGTTTGCTTATATTCGCAAACATTCATTGCAAGCTCAAAGCAATTTTAATAATTTTTCTAAATTTTCATGAATGCCAATTCTGAACACACATCAGGCTTACTGTTGTAGCCAAGCACACCCATATGTGCTATAAAGAAGGTTACAAAAATCACCATATCATATTTGGTATGATCCTTCACTTCACACAAGCAGGAGTCCTACATTCAAGTAAATACACAATGTATGCTTACCTTAACCAGGTGAGATCCGTATTAGGGTATATATTTATATAGGCCAAGTGCAGATTTAATCTGCCAGAAAGCTACATAATAAACCGATTACATTTGATACATCAAAAGACGTATTTGAACAGTGAAATAGAGGGGCATGGTTAATTTCAGAATAACTACTTTTAAAAAATGTATACGCAGTTTAAAACATTTAGTTTAAATGTAAAACATAATCCATGACTAATTACGAAGTGTTAATAACAAAATTAAAAAAGTGTTAATAATAAAATAAAAAAGTGTTAATAACCAAATAAAAAAGTGTTAACAAAATTAAAAAAGTATTAATTACAAAATAAAAAAGTTTGTATAACAAAATAAAAAAAAGAGAAACAAGAAAAAATCCATCAACATACATTTGTTTCTGGGGCCAAACATACAGAACCTATACGGTTACAAATATAATGCTGTCAAGAGGGGCTTAAACTCTGTCATCAATGATCCAATGATTAAAACAAGCATTAAGGAAAAAAAAATTCATAAATTCAGAACAAAAATTATGAATGTTATCACAGTTTTGTGATATTGTACATCAGAAACAAACATTCTATATCACTATTGTTTACCTTGTGATTAAAGATTAGTAAAAAGTGCCTCAATGTTATTTCTTCGTGGCTGCCATCCCCCACCCAGGAACACATCAGTGATATGACCAAAATGTCATATCCCAATATAGATACTTTTATATACCGATAACTATACATATCACGATATATAAAGTTCTGTAAATTAAATCAATATAAAGTTTGTCATCCAATGAACCACCCCCCTCCCAGGCTTGTGCTCACATTCATAGAATTATACAAATAACACATTGCGTATGTGGAAAAGGTGCAGCACCGCCCTCTCTGAACCACAGTGAGCAGAGATGATCTCATGTGTTACAATGAGTTCAAGTAAACATAATATAGTCTCTACAGCGTTTTGCTAACATAACCCATTGACTGCATAACGTGACTAGACCATGGCAATCATGGTGTTGAGAGTGAGAAAAGAAGCATGGTCTCTTTAAGATAACTCGTCTGAAAGACATAGAAACAAAATACATAGGTAGGAAATGTAATCGAACATTTTCATAGTCTTAAACTACGTCCTGGTTAGGCTGTATGTCCCAAACGTAATGTGCATGGGTTTTGCCAGGTAGCTAGCTAGCGCATTTTGTTTACTTTGCAGCAGTAGCACGGGCGATGGTTAAAGTCAATCGATCATAAGACTCAGTATGAATCTGCCTCACCAATGTTTCTCCGATCACGAGCTGCTACCCCGTGCTCTCTGCTCCACTGCAGGACGGGCAGGGCTCACGCCACACACACACACACACACACACACACACACGGAGCACAGCGAGGCAACGAGACAGGCGGAGAGTTGGAGAGCTGACGAGAACTACACACGTTACTGGAAGTGCAATAAAAGCCATGCCAGTAAAAAGCCAACAAAAGTAATAAATACGGACAACAGACTCCAAATGACTAAAAGTATTGTAGTAAAGAGTGATTTTCAAACAAACGATATACACGAAAAAGCTGAATTTATGACTGTAGATGTTTTTCTATTGTCATACGATATATATCGTAATATCGCAGAGCCCTAGTGAGCGGCGTTACACCGTGTCCTAACTGGATGCGACAGCAAGCGAGCGTCTGACTATTGTGTTCCATCGGACACTTCATGTCCTCACTGAGTCAGAAATTACATTCGATTACGTCATGTGAACAAACCACGTAGCCTACCTATTAGCAGTAGCACACTTGTTGGAAAGGCGGATAACAGTAGGAACATTGCCACCTAGTGACCTGAAGCCGAGAGCATACGCCTTCTCCATATTCACAACAATTGCCTACTATGACGGGGGCAGGTACAGATGTCTCTCATTGTTGTAGGCCACACGTATTATACAACCACCTCTACTTTGTAAAATAAGCAAACTAGCTTGCCAGCCCTGTTGAGTATGCTAATAGAAAACGATCTCCCGCCAGCCAGATGCCACTTTAAGGTAACTTAGTGAACAGTCGTCCTTTTCAACCATTTTATATAGCCTAGTTCTATGGTCTCAACGCGAGCGACAGGAAGAAAATAGAAACAGGGCGTCTGACAAAAGTTTGCTCAAAACGGCGCGTCGCATCGCGTCCAGTTAGGACATTATAACAGAAAAGATAGCAATCAAACTGCTTTTGTCGCCGACGCTCTCGCGTCGCATCCAGTTAGTACACGGTGATACTTCTACACAGCCCTGGCTCCGTAGAAGTATCAGATCATTTTTTCCAACACGCACAGAGAAGGATAAGATAGCGAAATGCGAGGAGATATTTGTTGAATTTGACAAAATGCACATTATCTTACAATTAGCTTGCAATATCTGACTTTACCTTTAAAAGAACAATAATCCTGTGGGGACATGTGAAGCGGGGCAAATGGCAGAGGTTCAGCTTGTAAAATATAACCAGACTATGGAGTAATAGCTTATTCGTTGGAAAACTAGGCCTATATATATATGCACACACCTATATGAAGGCCAATAAATAAATGCATAGGTTATAGACAAACATGCAAGTACAACAATTAAAGTAAATAGAACAAAAAATAAAATAAAAAAGGGAAGTAGTAATTCAGTGGTAGATGCACAAGAAACGTCTTTAAAGCCGTCGTGTTACGTGGCAACTGTTAAGCTCTGAATGTGGCTCATTGTGACATAACACATTATCAGTTCCATGGCAGCGTCGGTAATACTATTGGCAAGAGGAAGAATTACCAATGACAGAGGAACAGCACGTCTCCGACACATTAGCAACCTAATACGGGGGGATATCCAAGGCCCTAAAAAGAACTGGAACGTCCCCCCCCATAAAGCCATGACATTACTGTTCAGATTCTGACCTTCGACCTCGGGCTCTCCGTGGACCCATGGTTTTGCGGGTTGCCACGGCAGCGGCAAAGCTGACCAGGCAACAGAGGGAGGCGGCGCCTAGCTTGGCTGTGTCCAGCCAGCCTGCATAGTCGGCCAGGTAGCCCGCGACCAGGTAACCTTCTGCCAGGTACAGGACCAAGACCAGGAGCCACAGCACCGAAGCCACGGCGTCGATCCTCCGGAGTCTGGACGACAAGACCGACAACACATTTCACACTATTATTGTTTTACTAGACGGTTTAACACTAGTTAAAACCATAAGCGTCAATTCCATTAGCAAAGACCAAAACACATTTCACACCGCAGGGAGGGCAGCAGTGAACGAGTTATTGTTTTTCTAGAAGGCTTAACACTAGTTTAAAAACGTAAGCTTCAATTCCATTAGCAAAGATGGTAAAAACAAATAAAGTAACCACTAAAAATCGAAGCGCTTATAAGCAGGTCTCGCAACTCGTCAACCTCCATCTCCCAAGTCGTTGTTCTCATCCTGGGAGATTATAGTTGCCAAGACCGGAGACACTATCTAAACGAATGGGAAGAGAGCCATTACTGCAAGTTCGACTGTCACAGGGATTTAAAAACTGCATGTTTATAATCAGTGAAATCTGACTAAGACTAGGGATGTGCATTTTGGTAATTTTGACTGCTCGAGTATTCGACAGAGAAAAGGAGAAAGTACTTTTGTATTTGTATTCTGGGCCCGGAGGAAATGAAATACATCAGAAAACTATAGGATGTACGAGGTGATGTCTAGTTTCATATTTGAATCACTGGGTCGTGACATCCACGTAGCATCTACAAAAATACAGCCGTACCATTAAAAGGTAGGGTCAGTCATTATAGAGAACGCTTGCTAATTTCTAGCTGAAATAAAAACAATATCCCTCAGCAGCGCCACTCCACACACCAAAAACACATTGTGAAGCAAAGCGTAGTACTACTGCTTAGATTATGTGAGCGGTGTTCGTCACTTTTATGTTTCTTTTTTACGGAGCCAGGGCTGTGTAGGAATATCGGATTCTTTTTTCAACACACCCAGTCAGAGAACAGTAAACTAGCAAAATAAGATATTATATTGTGAATTTTACATGAAGTGTATTAGCTTACAATTAGCTTGCAATAGCTGACTATACCTATAAGTCAGTGCAACCACACAATTAGCTAAATAGGTTTCCCGGTTCTGCTATTACTGAGCAAACTACTGGCATTTCGGGGGGGGAAGAAGCGGAATGTGTGCATACATCCGCCATCTTTAGCGCTGCAGACTACTGAGGATTCCTCCAGTGGTCCGCCTCCTTTATAACTCCTCCGTTATAACGTCAGGGTGCTCTACCTGATGGGCCCTGCCAGTAGGATAGCGGTGACGCAGGTTAACAAGCCGCAGGAGGCCATGGCCATCTGGTTGTCCTTGCCAAACTGCCACGCCAGCCCGGCCTTCTCCACAGCCGGGCCCGGGAGCAGGTCCAGCAGGGGCTGCCACGCACGTGGCGGTCTGTCGCTGCCGTCGTTGTCATGGCTACCAGAGGAGGAGGATGTGCCGTTGGAGGGGCCGGGCCTGGGAGGCACCACACCGCCGCTTAGCGTTGGCGGAGCGCCAGGGGGTTTGGGCCAGTTCTCGGCTCCAGAGAAAGCCGCCGCCACCAAAAAGACGCAGGTTAGAAAAGCCAGAAGCCGCATCATGACCACTAGCGTGGGAGTAGCAAGCGAGCTGGAGCTCTGTGGAAGAAGAAGTTGCTTTAAAAAATGGAAGACATTGTAGTAAACTTCAGAAGAACTGCCATGTGAGTTTGCACACAATATTAGCTAAGTTTTGAAATAAGTCAATATAAAGCTAAAAATACAATCCCAAAAAAAAACACACTTAGCAGGCCGTGTGTCCACCAAAGGTTTTTTCCGCGGCTAAAAACGCTGGTCGCTCTGCTGAAACTGTCAGCGCTATGAATCGTTTTTGGAAGTGCAGCGTTTCTTTCAGCTGAGACGCTTTGGTTGCTATGCAACAGAATCTCCGTAGGAAGTCATATGTTGCAAATAAATGCTAGTTTGTGTTATCAACAAATTATTTCATTTGTAATATTCTATACATTATTTTTCGTGTTAGTATTGCTGTGGTAGTCCGGGGATATCATCTGACTATCAACTTCTCCTTTGTTGCTGTCACTGTGTGAAAGGTGTAGGACTTGACGGTTGCTCGTAGTATTTGTACCGCCCCTTCACCGCTGCGATTGGACGGCCGGGGAAACAGTGACAGTGATGGGCGAGGCGTTTCACTAAAAGTTGAAAATGTTTCAACGATCAGCGCCCGCCGTTTGGCGTGGAAAAAACTCTCAGCGCCCGGCGTTCGGCGTGGGAAAAACGCTCAGTGCCACGCCCCTGACGTTTTTAGAAGCCTGGAAAACGTGGCACTCCCATTGGAGTCAATTGAAAAAACACGCTGGCGTGAGAAAAAAACACTTTGGTGGACACGGGGCTTTAACACACTGTTAGGAACATTCACTAAATTTACAACACAAACAGCTTGCCATTCACAAACAGTTTTAATGTACGGCTTCCCAGATGGACTTGTGACAACAATTCCTTTGGCATGTCAGGTTAAGTAACACAGCAAATAAATGACAAAATATACGCATTTATTTTATCTGCCATTTTCTATTTCTAGTCACCTTTACAAAAGCTGTGTCAGACTCTCGGTTACGGCGAAGCTGATGGTTCAAGAGTGCGGTGCGTAGCTGCCGGTTCTGGTGTTTAATGTAGTACTCCACTGCTGTCTGACAAGGCCTACATAACTTGTAGGTCTGTTCAAGGTGGTGCTTGTAGGCCTCAATTTCTTCATCATAGTTCTCCTGTTACAAGACAAAACAAAGGTGAATATTTCTTTACGTTAAAAATAACGAGAATAATTCAGATAAGGACATTGCTGTGATGATTAAATTACATACATCATCTCTGGGGATGAAAGATGCCAACTGTTTGATTTTCACAGATTGATTATTATTGCACTTCCTGCACAACAGCATCTGACAGTTGACCCACTGGAGTGTTTTAGGGACTTCAGGAGGAGGGAGGCTGGCAGACACACCATGGTTCAGGTCTTCCATGTACTGGGCTGGTATGGGTTTGTTGTAATCACCGTTCTGACCACACACACAAAAAAAAAAAGGATTTT
>JAODOY010023404.1:0-12865 GCA_025399855.1 Forbesichthys papilliferus
GAGAGAGAGAGAGAGAGAGAGAGAGAGAGAGAGAGAGAGAGAGAGAGAGAGAGAGAGATTGTGTGTGAGATTATATAAACTATTTATAAAAAGATAGGACATTTGTGAACAGCGATCAT
This sequence comes from Forbesichthys papilliferus, assembly GCA_025399855.1. Lineage (NCBI taxonomy): Eukaryota > Metazoa > Chordata > Actinopteri > Percopsiformes > Amblyopsidae > Forbesichthys > Forbesichthys papilliferus. Next base: position 120 of record JAODOY010023404.1, read on the forward strand.
CTTGGATGTACTGTTGGTGCCAGAGTGACAAACCCAACCTAAAAATGGGTTGAAGAATGGGATGCCATCCCACAGCAGTGTGTGACCATGGTGACCAGCATGAGGAGAAGGTGCCAGGCTGTTGTAGCTGTGTATAGTTCTATTACACCCTACTGACGCTCCTGTTTGTTAAATTAATACATTGTTAAATTGCCAATATGTCTTGTTTCTTTGAACTTCAATCATCTAATCCACTAAACAACATTAACCAGTCAACAGCAAATTAAAGCTGTTTGGCATCATTGACGGAGAAGATTTAGCTGCTGCTCATCCCACAAGTAATGTTCCTTTTGAACGTGGCACCATTTGAAAGGGAAGCAGGCTTTCCACTGCATGGTTACAACATATAGAAAATCTACCGAACACAAATGTGCTTACATTTTGTGTTATGTTTATGTAAACAGGAGGAGATGGGGATGAGAGAGATGGAGGGAGAGGTGTGAAGAAGGAGAAATGAAGGCAGAGGTTTAAAGGGACTTAAAGGAGAAGAGAACATGAAGAGGTGTCAACAGTAAGTATGACCTGATTCCAAAAACAGTTTCTGGGTCTCATTTATAAAAAGATTGAGTATGCCATACTCAGTGATAGTGACAGAGTGTGAAAGTGCCAAAGGAGTGGCAGACTGGGGTGGTGGTTCCCCTCTTTGAAAAGCAGGACCAGAGAGAGTGTGCCAAATACAGGGGTATCACACTACTCAGCCTCCCTGGTAAAGTCTACTCCAAGGTGCTGGAGAGGAGGGTTCAGCCGATTGTCAAACCTCAGATTGAAGAACAACAATGCGGATTCCGCAAGCCGGAACCTCCTTCTTCAGTCGGACGGCTTCCTTGACAAGCAGTGTCCACCATGATGTTCAAGGGTAACCCTCGAACTATTCTTCTGCAATTATTTATTTATCAGAAACTATTAAATACACTTTACATAAACGCTTGTGAGCAGTGCAGTGACCTCAGACCTGTTGTAGAGGAGGATGTCGGGGGTCCAGATCTGATCTGAGGGGAAACGCAGGTTCTGGACACCTGGGTAGGTATCGGTGTCCCAGGTCAGGTAGATATCTGTCCAGTACTGTGGAGACAACACTTTATGTAAATGTATATATTGATTTGATTTATAGTACAGTATAATAATTCATGGTGAGTCTGGTTTGGTTCAAGTCAGGTAAATTATTGATGGAATTGCAGATACGCACACACACACACACACACACACACACACACACAAAGACACACACACACAATCAGCATTGGCAAACCCTGAGTCATTGCGAAAAGTATTTTTTGTGGCATTTTAAGATTGTAAACTCTAAAGATAATTATGTCATGGGTGGATGAACTAACAGCTAGTTTAAATTGACACATGAAAGACAAGTATGTTTACAAGGAACCCACGGAATGGGCAGACTGCATACAGAACCTGGATCTTAAAAATCCCATACATCTTATATCACTTCTAAATTAACTGAAATTAATACATTGAGAAATGGAGTTATTGTCCTTATACTTGGACAAAATGGATAACTGATCTTGTGACCTTTCTGTCTTAAACTCCATCACTCACCAGTTGTAGCCAGGCGTTGGTCATCAGCACTTGATTCTTTTCATCCTGTGAGCAAAGACGGAGAGAAGAGAGGGATATGAAAAGGAAAAAGGTCCATTTTTAATGCAGTACAAAAGGCATTGTCATCAGCGAGTCAGTGCAGCTGTTTTACATACCCAAAACAAAACCTGTATGCTAATAGCACCCGATAGTCTGTAAAATGAATCTATTTTCTGTGGCTTTCGAGTCAGTAAATGGGTAGGCAAATGTGATTTGTAATTTGTATGTTTGTCATGTTGGTGGACCTCATATTTTGTGTTTGGGTTCCTTTCTGTTTGATTTCATCGTACAGCACTTTGTTTAACACTTGCTGTTTTTAAATGTGCTTTATAAATCAATTTGATTTGATTTGAAAACACAAGGGAACCGGCTGCTTGAAGCAGTCGTCCTTTGTGGATTTGGTCGTGTTTTTCAGCTATATATATTCACGGTTATCATCCAGCCTTATGATCGTGCTGCTAACGAGCAAGCAGAACCGTGCAACAGTTAGACAGTTCTTGCATTACTATGCAACAGTAACGCCATTGTACAGCGTCTAATTCTGTGTAATTGGTCTATGGTCAAATTTGCATTTAAGTGAGTGATGATTTCTGTTGAATCTCACTATGGTATCCATCTCTTTAAAGATGCTGAAATCACAAGTGAATATTTATTCTTTACCTCCCTGGTAAAGTCTACTCTAAGGTGCTGGAGAGGAGGGTTTGGCCGATTGCCAAACCTTAGATTGAAGAACAACAATGCAGATTCTGTCCTGGTCATGGAAAAACAGACCAGCTCTTTATTCTTGCGTCCTGGGAGTATGCCCTTCCGGTGTACATGTGTTGTGGATCTGGAGAAGGCGTATGATCAGGTCCCCCAAGAAATACTGTGAGAGGTGCTGTATGAGTATGGGGTATGGGGGTCCCTTGTAAGAGCAATACAATCCCTGTATGCCTAAAGTGTGAGCTAAGTATGGATTCTCGACAGTAAGTCAGACTCGTTTCAGGTTTATCACCAATCCTGTTTGTGATATTTATGGACAGGATATCGAGGCGTATTCATGGTGGGGAGGGGTTTCAGTTCGGTGGCCTAGGAGTCTCACCGCTGCTTTTTGCAGATGATGTGGTCCTGATGGCATCATCGGTCTGTGACCTCCTGCAACCACTGGATCAGTTTGCAGCCAAGTGCGAAGCGGCTGGGATGAGGATTAGTACCTCAAAATCTGAGGCCATGGTTCTCAGCAGGAAACTGATGGAGTGCCTACTCTGGGTAGGGAATGAGTCCTTACCCCAAGTGAAGGGGTTCAAGTACCTCGGGGTCTTGTTCATGAGTGAGGGGACATTGGAGCGGGAGATTAACCGGAGAATCAGAGCAGCAGGAGCGGTATTACAATCACATTTTACGTCACTGTTGTGACAAAAATAGAGCTGAGCCGAAAGACAAAAGCTCTCGATCTACCCTCACCTATGGTCATGAAGGGTGGGTAATGACAAAAAGAACAGGATCACGGGTACAAGCGGCCAAAATGGGTTTTCTCAGAAAGGTGGCTGGCGCCTCCCTTAGAGATAGGGTGAGAAGCTATCCGCGAGGAACTCGGAGTAGAGCCGCTGCTCTTGGGAGGTGTTCCAGGCACGTCCAGCTGGGAGGAGGCCTCGGGGAAGACCCAGGACTAGGTGGAGAGATTATATCTCCACACTGGCCTGGGAACGTCTCGGGATCCCCCAGTCAGAGCTTGCTGATGTTGCTCGGGAAAGGAAAGTTTTGGGTCCCTTGCTGAAGCTGCTGCCCCCGCGACCCGACTCCGGATAAGCGGGAGAAGATGGATGAATGGATTGATCACTGACAGGTGGACTTGACTTAATAATTAAACAAAGCTTTCCAAATACCTTCCACGAGAAGAACTATGTCCTAATGTCAAGCTGGGAGAACGGTTTGAGTGCACATTACAATCACCAATGTGGTGTTTGCCAAAACCTCTATGCCCAAACCAACACTTGGAAAGGCAGCTGTGTTCATTACTCTCCGCCAGTTATATTATAGGCCAGGGGCTCTTTAACATCTGGGCATCAGCCATAGGGTGAACTGAACCAAAGCTATCAGCTTGTCACCATATTAACTATGTATGAGCTGTGTATTTATTTGCAGAATTATAGAAGGTTAGTTACAGTACAGGTATTCTGTTTGTTCATAATTGTTTTTACACTTGTGATGTTAAACGTATAGTAAGCAATTAAAATCTAAGTAATACACTTTAAAATGTTTAATTCACCAAATATCTTCCCACAGTTACCATTCTCTGTGCGTGTTTAAAATTCAATTTGGTAATTGTATACAGCCCTGGATCTATAAATAGGAATAGAGTGGTGGAGACTGCACATGACAACAATATCCTAGCATGCTCAATGCATTTAAAATGTGTGGGGAGAAGCTTCTGAGGGAGCCCCTATGCCATGGAAGGTTTTGTTTTGATATGAGGTTGAATTGAGCAAGCATTCTCGAGAATGACGTACAATACCTTTGAGATACTTTTCTTTATTCCTGCATATGCACATGCTGTACAAACACAAAGTGTATGTATATATTGCAGATATATTTGACATATCGGGGGGAAAAAAAGTGATTATATTGTGTGTATATATTAGGCTGTGTGTGACTATATACTGTATGTAGATATACCGTTTACAGTATTTGTAGAGGTGTATGTGTGTATGCATGTATTGTGTTGTTGTTTTTTTACATTTTCGAAATGAAATATCTAAGCTAAACTAAACTGCTCAGCTATAAAACATGCCTCTCATCAACAAAAAGAACAATGACAACCCATCCAAATATATCGCTCACACAGGACTGCAATGGAAGATGCCTGCGGGCATCAAATGAGAGACAACATCTGGTTGTTTTAAATGCATTTGTAAATGCTTTGACGTTTTGTATCTCGGGCTTGCACTAGCTTTCATCTTCTCTCTCTCGCTCTCTCTTACACAATCTTATATAAAAGTAGGCTGCTGTTGTGTAAAGACTGAGATTAATGTTACACAGTTGGAGCTGATGACTTTGACAGTGTGTGAGGTAGCCAAATGGGATTTAGGTTTTTGCACTGTACATGCAGGGTTGATGTGTGTCCTGTCCAAAAGTTCTTCATGCAACACAAATAAAACCAAACAGAATTTCATAAGCATATATCTGCTAACGGTGTCATTAACATATGATGGACATGACACCGTTAGCATGCAAATACAGACACTATATTTTAACCTATAGTCTTCTTGTATCACACATGCCATCAAACTGCAAACTTAGTTCCTTATTCACAATGCACTAGAGCATTTGTAATAACACATCTTGTGTTGTAAATTTTTCACTTTTTTTTAAATACATATGTTACATATGTCAACCAATGTAGCAGTTTATACAGTAAGTACTGTGTCCCTGTTGCAATGTAAGATGTTCCAGACCTATTGGTGTTTCTTGAGTCAAAGTAAAAGCATCACTAAAACATCAAACATGTCAAAGTAATATATAATCCCAGTCAAGCACAATGTACACACCCAAGCACACTCACCACATCTATGATCTGTAACAGTGTGAGGCCCAGCTCAACCAATATGGAGGCAGAGTCATTGACTACCGGTCTCTCCAGTTGGTTGTAGTTGGCCATAAGCTCCTTATACAGCTTCCTTTGGTGTGCCCCCTGCTGGGTCCCTGGAGAAGTGCAAGGGGAAAATTGGTTAATGAAGCTGTAACTGCACCCCAGCTCTGAGTCTGACTCCACCCACTACACAACTTGCTGAGTGAAGGGAGGAGAGAGGTTTAGAGGGGGATCCCCATTAAGATTACCTTTAACATTTGAATGTGATGACGTGCGAGCGTACTAAGTGCACTGATGAAGACCAGCCAGGTCCTGGGGTGATTTATAACGGATATGACGTGTAGATCCGTTATCAGCGCATAAAATTCTCATTCTTATTCAAATGGTAATTTTGTCATTATTAACACCAGCATTGATGTGTCTCATCACAGATCAGTCCCATTACTTAGTTTACAGCTCACAAAACACATTTTAGGGTGTGGTTACAGTACACTTTAAATATAAAGGATATCTGAATCATTCAAAATATGTATAGTGTTGATTAAATATACAATAGGTCTAATGCAAAGTGCAGATTCAGACATTATGGATAATGACGTAGAAACTACAGTATTTGGAGTAATTTCATTAACTTTAAAGAAGTAAAGAAGGAATTTATCGTCACTGTCCTTTAATTTTTCACAATACACTATGATGGAACTGTACTGCGCAACATGACGAATCAAATCACAAGTTCTCAACTTACTATTTAGACCAAGGACAATTTCACAGTTTATGTGACTGGTAATGTGCATATTAGTGGCAACCATTTCATAGACACTGCCAATGCCTTTCAGGTCCTCCCGACACCCAGCCAAACACAACTAATGGCTCAAAGTGAACCTCCGTCTTTAAACCGAGAGGTAAGCTCTTTACTTTCACTAACATGTTTTCCTTCTGATGGTGCAATGCTATCCCTTGAATTTAAATCTTAACATTAGTTACATAAATGTTACTTTTATAAATTCATTTCATTTTATGACATGGCTTCTCCTCTGTAACATGTGCGTCTTGGAACGTACTCTCTTTTGGACAGTAGCATGACTGTAATCCAATGACTGTTCATCTATCCCTTTAACGTTTACCCTCCTTGGGTTGGCACCAAACGACAGCCAGCCTCTAATGTTGCTGCTGGAAGTTCTGGGAGCAGTGGTTCTAGAGAGGACGGCCAACTATAATCTTATGAGTTCTGAGAACACATTTGAACAGGAAAACAAAGACAATGTTGAAAAGAGACTTAATGCTGGTCACACAACGGCAGCAGAAATAACATTATGTGGGCAATTTCAGCTTGTAGTGTACCGGACCTAACCGGACATGCCAAAAGTATATATATTCGCAACATATCTATGTGACAACTGCTCACTTTGAGGGCAGCAAATAGCCTGAAACTGTCAAATCTTTGTACAGATGGAACAGCAGCTGGCATTAACATGCTCATACTAACATGGCCAAACCAAACTTGCATTAACCCCATTGGCAGAAGGAGGGATTTTTTGTTTTTAAACAAAGTTTTAATTATAGTGAAAGTTTCACCAATATTTTGAAATAATCTGGTGCTTCCACTAGTTTCACATGTTCTCTCCTAAATTAGAAATAAATATGCACACACATTGTTAAACACACATGTTCATTGTACAGTGCAATTAAAGGCTACTGGCAGATTTAGAAATCTCTTTCACACAATTTAACGTTGTGTGAAAGAGCCTCCTCGTCACTTTCGTCTGATAACAAACAACTAAAACATTCTTAAGGTTGCTTTATGCCGGGATGCATTACCAACAAGGTATAGATCGCAGAACAAACTCTATATAAACTGTTGAATCGAAATAAAATACAGTAAGTAAGAGATTGTAAGATAGTACACGTTTTGTCACATTTATTCACCAAACATCTCCTTGAATTTCACTATCTTACCGTTCTCTGAGCGTGTTTAAAAATGATCTGATACTTCTACACAGCCTTGGCTCCGTAAATAATAAGAAAGTGGCGAATGCCGCTCGTATCAACAACGCCGTAGCGCTACATTTTTGCTTCACAATGCGTTTCCATGTGCAAAGTGCCGCTGCGGAGGACCTGTTTTGATTTGAGCTTGACGTTAGCAAGAATGACTAACTTTTAAGGCATGGGAAGAGGGACAGACCGACACTGTGTAACCGAGAAGATGACAGAGGAGAGAGTGATTGACTGGGAAAGAGGTTTAGCTGCATGGCAGCGCTGTGAAGCTGTGTGAGTGTCTGTTTGGCGCGGTGCTGCACTAATGGGCTTCATTACGACGGTAATGAGAGTTACAGTACAGCGGGCCTGTCCCGAGGTCAGACAGACGAGCCGTGTGAAGATGCTCAGCACAGCAGAGACCTTCTCCTGCGTGACTACAGCACCATAAGGGATCACCAGAGCTCATGATCGCTGGCTATGCTGCACTTTTGACACAAACACATCAAATACGCAGCACCAGAAAGTGATAAATCTGCCCCATCTACTTCAACGCAAATTATAACTGAGTTTGAAGCGAATGCAAACAAACAAATTAAGTCGCTGCCGTCGACGCACGCCCCCTCTCCATCTTGACTTATAATGCCATGTTCGCACTGAAATAACCCACTGAGGGAACTTTAAACAGCGAGAAACAAGCCTCCACAACATTCTGCTAATGAAGTTAATTTGAGTTGCTTTTGGCTGCGGATCAGTTTCGGGACACAGCAATTTGAGCGAGGAGGGGTTATAAAATTATAAAATGTTCCTCCTGGCATTTGTCTGCCTGTCTGTCTGTTTTTATGCAATTCACAGTGTACTGCATGCCAAAAGACTCGCTAATGATAACAAACCAGTGTTGGATCAATACCCCGTCATTTTAACGATATTCATTTGAGTAAATGTCACAGAGGAAATCTTCTCCAGGCGGTTCAATTAACGGTCAGCAACTGGGGGATTTATCACTATCATTATATGTTATTAGTAGTCTTCAACATTGTCTTTGTTTTGCTGTTCAAATGTGTTCTCAGATCTCATAAGATTATAGTTGGCTGTCGTCTCTAGAACCGCTGCTCCTAGTGTTAAATTAGAAAGCTTGCAATGTTTTAAGTATTTCAATATGCAACAACTGTAAAACTTAGAAGTATAAGCACTTGTTTGTCAATTGTTTTATTGTAGACACTAGTCTAAGAAACAAATAAAGCATAGCATAGCAGGCAGGCCACGAAGTCACGCAAGATTCATTTGTCAGATGGTCACAATCAGCTCACTGCCTTATCTCATTGACCAGACTGCTCAGCTGATCGTGGCAAAGCATAGGATAGGCCAAACTAGTCAGGGCGCTTATTTAAACGTCTTTAGCCTACATCCATTAGTAAGGCTTCCTCTGAAAGCATTTTTGCATCGCACCACTTCCCCACCTGCTCCTTTCATGCTGTGTTTTATTCCTCGATGTCCTGGTGTTGTCATTGATGCTTGGTCTGTTCTGTACCCTATGGGGGTACCATTTTTTCCACAGCAATGGTTGATCGTGGAGCCTCAAAATAGTTCCCGGAAGGTAGCCTAAATACTAAAAGTATCCTATGCATTCTAAATCGGTGCATTTATTGACTACTGATTACTCAACATTTAGTTATATATATATATATATATATATATATATATATATATGTAACTATTTTGCCATACCGTAGGGTCTGCCTCTCCATGAACCATGTTTTCCATACATGGCTCTGGATCAAATATCTGACATTTGTAATTAATTTCTCAAGGAGCAGAATGGATTAGGGTTTAGAGTGTTCAACTGCTTAACAACATGATTCAAATTGAAATCTCATTTTCAGGAGGCCTTTAGAAGACAGACAGGTTCCTCTCTGGTTACTGTTGGAAATGTATTGGGGGTAAAAGCTATCTTTCATGTTATTATGAACAGGAGGAAATGAGAAAGATTGCTAAGTGGCGGCTATTTTCGGCAATCAAAATTGCATTTATTGTTCATACAAGTCATTTTACCTGTGGAGGCTATAGTGCATATGGGACTGAATGAAGCGATTAGTGAAATAATAAGTAGTTACATAAATGCAAATATATTTGAAACAAATATAGATAGGTAGACTTTTAGAGGAGGGCTAGTTGCATACCCTTAGTGAGTGTAGACACACACACACACATATATACTTAATAGCAGTGGAATTAACTAGGCTTTCAAGCAGTTTTCAAATGTCACATGTAAATGCTAATAGCAGTGTAATGTGGAGTAACTGAGGACGCTGGCCCCTCCACCATACTAAGGCTATCCTCCTATTCCTCCCCCCCTCTCTTTATCTGTAATTGCCACAAGATCCCTTCAGTGTCCTTATCATTCGGCAATATGATCCATGCAGCCTATTTAAGTGTCTCGACAATTTTCTGATTGATCACGGAATCGCCGTACAAATACACACAGACACACTCGCAATGCATTTATTTTACAGCCTCAATTATTATTCATTATTATTATTATTATTATGGCCTCCATTTGAATCCATGTATTTTATCACCCATGATCAACAACTATATATTCTGTTATTCTGCTTTAAGTAAATATAATATACAGAAAATATAGTTCCCCAGCTGTAAAAAATGTACCACCAATACGGTCACCACATGCACACCACATACACACGATGCTAACATGTAGATGTTCACGTTGCCCATGAACAATCTCAGACAATGAATGTACTGTACAAATAAACAATAGTGTAGTTAGTTTACAATAGTATAAATCTGTCAGTGGACCCCCACTCGGTTCATCAGATCATAATGTGTTAGTACACCTCACACCAATTTACAAGACAGTGCTACAGCGTAAGTAGGTGGTGAAGCGAAGGGTTAAAGTCTGGACTGATCCTGCACCTGCACTGTACTGAAATGATTTATTATCTCGGTGGTCTTTCTAAAGGTAAAGGTAAAGGTGCTTTTATCGTCACATACACATACATGTAGCAAAATTAGTTCTCTGCATTTAACCCATCCCTCAAGGGAGCGGTATGTTGTTTTAATTTATATTCAAATACATTTTCTTTTTGGATATTTATGATGGATGGAATGTGTGTATTACCTGTTTGCAATCAACTTGCCCCTGGTAAAGGGATGATAAATTAGACTTTGACTTTGAGATTCCCAGTTCTGAGCTAATGCTAACTTGCAAACCATGCTAATTCAACTGTTACCGAATAATGTATAAAAATGTCAACTGGGTGCCCGATTTGGTTTTGTGCATCTGTGTACGTGTGTGCGTGTGTGTGCGCATCGAGTACACTCTCTCACTGTCTCTAACACCTCTCAGAGTAAGTGCATCTGGCTCCATCCATTGACCTCCATCATTCACATCAATGATCACCATGGCGAGGCCTATATATATCTCACATCTGTCATCTTGGCCCTGGGGATGCCTCTAATGTCAGGCCCCTAGTTGGACACTGTGGGGGGATGTTCACTAGCGACGACATTCCCTAAAGCCTTTTGAGCAGCATATTTTTGAGCAGAGCGCTCCAGAATCTATGGGTGTACACGGATAAATAGGATTTAATACAATCAGGAACAAGTAGGCTATTTTGCCACAACCTTACTCACGAACCAATGAGTGGAACAACATGATCGTAAAGTGCGGAAGCCTTTCATTGATATTCTTCATTCATTTAATGGCCACTTGCAATATTCACTACCCACTCACTGCCACTTGTTGACACACCTGTTGGTCCACAGTTTGAAAACCCTTGGATAAAATGATTCCTCATCAAACGTACAAAAGTTAATATACTTTAATTGACTGTGTGCAAGAGCGGTTGCACTTGTGAAGTAAAGTATCGCCAACGGGAACTTAATATTTCAGATAGATTCAATTTGATTTGATTCTAGTATCTATTCATTTACATTTAATCTGAGTCACTTGATTTGTGATGAGTCCAGTTCATTCAATTTGGGAGATTATTTTGCAAGGACACAAGCAACCCCCCCCCGCCCAAAATAAAACTCACCTCAACCTTTTTGGTTAATATTTTAAAAGGGGAAAACACTTACAGGAGCAATAAACATTTTTTAAAAGCAAATCATATTATTGAAATAGAAACATCTGAGACAGCTAATACCACAAAAAGAAACTGAAAATATAAAAGAACACACTAACAAAAGAAAAAGAAAACCCTTAGCCTGGTGTAACCAGACCCTTAATTCACTGTGTGAGTGAAGTCTGGCCAAGCTCCATTGGGAATTGTTTACAGGCATTTTGCCTCAACTGGGCATAGACCTCTGATTGATGTTGAAACTATTGGACAGCTTTGAACCAAACTAGCTTATCTAGCTCTACCACCATTTCAAAGCACGCTTGACTTCACTGTCACCACACTAACCCACCCTGATTGGTCCACCAGCAGGATGGCAGTGAAAACACTAACGCCAACAGAGTATCCAGACTATAATCTCAGCAGGAACAAAAAAAAAACAGAGTTGAGAGCCACAGCCAGGCTAGAAAAGCCTAGCCTCTTACCAGGACAATAGAACACAGCAGGACTGTGATCACACCACCTCCTGGGACTGTGGGAGCCATGACATGTCAGCCAGAAAGGGCCGGAGCTTGAAACAAAGACTATGAAGACAGACTGCTGCTCCTCGGTGGCCTTGGAAGTCGACACCATGAAAGATACTCCACATAAACAGGCTAGCCGAGGGCACAAACATGGTAGTGTGTGTGTGTGTGTGTGTGTGTGTGTGTGTGTGTGTGTGTGTATGAATGAGATAGAGAGAAAGAGAGAGAGAGAAAGAAAGACTGAAAGAAATAAACAGAAACAGCCATGCGCAAGTACAGTACACACACACGCACACACGCACACACACACGCACACACACACACACACACACACACACACGCACACACACACACACACACACACACAAAAGTGTCAGTGATTTAGAAGGACCAATTCCCCACCAAAAGAGGGCATCTATCTTTTTCCATGTTAAATTATGACCTTCACAGCTGTCTCGTTAGCTGCCTGTAACACGAGCACTACTAGAAGGTTAGCAGATAATGGCTTGTGCCATTAAAACACATCTGAGGGACTGGGACCATCCGATAAACGTGATCACAGGTGGATGGTGCCTGTTTGCATGGGAATTTCCCTTGTGCTTCCACGTGTTAGCCACTATTGTTTTTCATTGTAACTACGACTTCTGCATTGCTCTTTTTGGTTTTGTTTACTGGTTATTCCCTATTTTTGATGCTTCTACCAGTGTGACTCTGCAGACTAGTAAAAGTATTTTGCACTATACTTGATCTCACGGCTTATTCATTGCGATTTGGTCCAAGCTTTGACTCATGGCTGGAACATTGAGATACAATTAAAAAGCACGGACAAAGTGAGTGCCAATAGAGAAAGGTAACAGTTGACAATGTTAGGGAAAATAAGAAAGATTTTTAGGGAGAAGGGAGAAACTGTCAGACTATTGCTAAAAGCTCAGCTGCTCCAGCTCATTCTGGAAACCCTGTTGGCAT